>JAEIIH010034049.1:0-19551 GCA_018904745.1 Drosophila orosa | reverse complement strand
TGCCCAATGTAGATAACTTTAATGGCATGTGGGGAAGTCAAATGGTTTTATAAAATAAAATGAAACACACATTCTTTTTACAAGACCCCACTAACTCCCATTTCTCTGTTCGCAGAAGTAAGCCCGAATATACCAGTTATACCACGCACTTTCCGACGCTCCACTTACACGACTCCACACTGGCAGCCACCACCATAATCCGCCACCACCAGAGCAACCAGAGCAGCAGCAGCAGCCACCAGGGGGAGCGGGAGCGCGAAAAGTCCCAGTCCAGTTGCCCAGCCCTAAGCCAGACCCGCCGGCACACCATAATCTCCACCACGCTGACGAACTACAACCAGCAGCTGGCGGCGGCATCCTTCCCAGACACGCCGCCGCGACGCTCCTCCATTGGCTGGGAGGCAACGAACACGAACACACCGTCGTCGGCCTCCTACAAGCCCGTGAGGATAACGCTGATTGGAGAGCCGCTGCCGCTGAAGCATAATATTAAATCCTCCAGCGGATCGCTCTCCTCGCTGTCCTGCTCCTCCACATCATCGCTGTCGCCGCAGGCCCAGAACGGGGTCAAGTTGAGGTACCCCAACGGGTGCCAAAGCAAGCCAAGTGCGCATTATCAGCCGTTGTACAACAGCAACAAGATGACAAACCCAACCGTAACTATAGTCTGATTTGGATACACCAGTCTCTTCTCCAGTTTTTAAACACCATCCAACGATCTGGCGGCAGTCGCAAGTCTTCCTCTGGGAAAGCTCTGAACAACAACCAACAAAAATCCACACATAATTGTGAAATAGACCTAGTACAAGTTCTTAACTAGTAGCCTAAGCTAAAAAAACGGGAATATATTTGCATCTTAGCCGAGAGCTCTTAGTAAAATATTTGCATGTAAGGATTGTACTTGAAATATCTCCATACATTTATATCCGTATTTTGCTTCAATATACATTTAAACTACATTTAGCTCTTCTTTTGGCTAATATTTTGCTAGCCAGATATATAATATCGCCCATCTGAGCCTCCAAAAATAATGGAAAACCAAGCACAAATCTAATAAATGTGCAATTAGTGGAATATTCTATATATATGCGTATGTGTAATCTTAAATAGAATAAATGGACTTACCAACCTTTTGATTGTTAAATTCTTTCACCTAAGTTTTAGTCTAAGTTAGAGATGTTTTTTCCAGTTTAATTTCCTGTAATTTGTACTATATATATGAGCTATAAAATATTTCTAAACCAATAGCAGCGAAGAGGAAACAATAATGAACGCAAAGACATTTTCTATTTTTTTTTTTCTCCAAGAGCACAATAATCGTCAAGTAATTAACCGATATTATATAACGTATACTGTATACTGTATGTAAACCACTATTAAAGAGTTATAGAAAGTACCTATCGATAGAGAAAGATAAACAAGAGACTTTGTGTTTGATTTGAAGGCAGGCAGGCAGCCGGCACTTGTCAGCTGTTGAGTGGCCGGCCCCTGGTTAAGATCTCCCTGATGACGCCTTAAAAACCGGCTACCCATATCTGCCTGACACCTGTTTACAAACTGGATTTGCATTTTCATTGGCATTCGCATTCTGCGCCCAGTCGAGGCCCAACTCTGGAGCAGGAATGTTGCCAACTGCCGGGTTCTGGCTTGTGCCGTTGATTCTCTGGGGGGGAATTCCCTTCCTGGCTGCCGCCGATCTCTGCCAGCCGCTGGGTTGGCGCAGCTTTGAGTGCAACGAGGTGGCTTCGCTGCAGGATCTGGTGGGTTTGGGGGCAGAGAACTGGCATAAGCTCAACATTCGCAATGAAGAAACCGAACTGGAGGTGGGCTCAGGTAAGATTTACAATAAAATGTATGAAATATTTCTAGAAAAGAATGGTTTTCGATAAAAGTATATTCAGAAATGTTTTAGCATTCTAAATCATCAAACTTTCAGGCGACAATGCTGATCACCTGGGCAACCTGGTGGAGCTGGACTTGACCGCTGCCGTTCCCATAAATCTTCATAGCGGCGGCTTCTCTGTTCTACCCAATCTGCGGTATCTGAACCTCAGCAATTGCGGTCTCACTCACGTACAGGGAAACCACTTTGCTGCTGAGTCAGCCCTCCAGCGGCTGGACTTTAGTCACAATCAACTGGAGATTCTTGACCGGGACTTTTTTGGCAAACTGCGGAAGTTGATTTATGCAAATTTCTCACACAATGCCCTGTCACAATGCGATCTGCCTCATATGCCGCTGCTCAATCGCCTGGAACTGGGTCACAACCGATTGATTAATGCCACTTTCGGAGTGTGTCCACAGCTGCAGGAACTGATCCTGAATGATAACCAACTGCAGCAGGTGAGTCAGCAGGGAAGTGTGAAGAAATGTAATCAAAGAAGTATTTTATAGACAAAAAACTGCTTAAATTATAGGGTTTTTGATATTTTATTTTTAAATATTAATTTACATTAGCAAAGTTAGAATTTATAAGACTAGGCAACGAACAATATGTAATTACACTAATTGACTTAATATCATTAACCTTAAAAGCCGATGGTCTTGTTTGCAGCACTTTACCACATAAGGTAGTCTTGTTTTCTAAACTTCTCTATCCTTAATAATAAATAAATAAATCTAAGACTAGGCTAGGACTTACCTCAGTAGAGGACATATTTAGTCGGGTTTTACACACCTTTGACTTGGCGAGGACTCAGCGATTGGTAATTCCTTTGATTATAAAGTTATATTCTCGATGTTTTAAGGGACTTCAATAAGTATTTTCACTTTGGCTCAATTAATTCCCGGGTTTCAGGTATACTACCGTATCACTACCATTTTTGATCAGTAGTAATATCAAATATTATAGCTTTAGCTTTTGCTTTGATCTTGTCAAACATTGTAGCTTTAGCTTTAGCTTTGATCTTGCCAGTTGACCGGAACGAACTCGTAATGTTTGCCTTTAGCTGGATATAAATTTCAGTTGTTTAATTGACCATGATGATCTTTGTGGCTGCTAAAATAACACTTGAATATTATTTGTTTATTCAAGAAGCAATATTTTTGAATTAAACAACTTTTTCATGACAATGACAAAACTGTTTCTAATTTTAAAGCTGATCGAAATATTTGCCAGCTTAGTTTTATTACCAAATAGTAAACACTTTCTTGTAATTAACTATAATTACTTGTTACTAGTCATTGCATTATTTTAAACTTTTTTATGTACATATTTCCAGTTGGATGTCAACGCTTTTCGTGGTCTACATGGTCTGCTGGCGCTGGAACTGAGTGGCAACAAGTTGACCTCTATAGGACAGGAAACCTTTCAGCCTCTCAATCAGCTGAGAATACTAAACCTCTCAAGGAACTCGATCGGTGCACTGCGTCCCAATGTGTTTGGGGCTGTTCAGAACTTTGTGCTACATTTGCAGCAGCTGGATTTGTCTGGGAATCGCATCCGTTTGCTGTTCGACAACCAGTTCCGAGTGCTGGCCAGGCTGCAGGTGCTGGATGTGTCCAGGAATAGCATAGCCAGCCTGAGTCCGGGTCACTTTGTGGGTCTGGGATCGCTGCGTAAGCTGTATTTGCAGAACAATGACATCCTGGAGATCAAGCCGGATACCTTTGCGGCTCTGGTTAATCTGGATACACTGGATTTGTCCTACAACAGCCTGGAGTTTCTCGAGGAGCAGATCTTTGGGAGCAACACCTTGTCGCGCATGCGCAAACTCAACCTAAATGTCAATCATCTGAAGAGGCTGCATCCACTGGCCTTCTCCTCGCTGCCATTCCTGGAATACCTGTCGCTGGGACACAACGAACTAAAATCCCTGGATGTGCGTATGTTTGCTCCAATGCGTCATCTCCAGAAGCTCCATCTGGGTCACAATCACCTGGAAGAGATCGGTCTCGATGTCCTGGAGAGCCTGAGCAGCGTAACCGAGGTCCTGGTGGATAACAACCGGCTGACCTTTCTGGCCAAAGTGAATGTGAGCTTTCCTAACCTGAAACGAGTGGCAATCGAAGGCAATCCCTGGCAGTGTCCGTGTTTTGTGAAGCTCCAACTCTGGCTGGCCACCCGCAATGTTGTCTATTTGCGTGAGAATACGGGCTACTACAAGGGGGAGCGACCCCTGTGCATTGTGACCACAGTGGATTACTGCATCCAGAATCTGCAGACAGTGCGGAGGCTGAATATACTTGGAGATTTCCAGGGCGAGCAGGTGCTGGCTGATGTTTTCGAGGAAGACGCGAGTGCAGCTCAAGACTGATACTTAAGAGGTGTTGCCATTGTAATTTATATCAATAAATTGTTTTAAAGTTTTATTAAAACATGGGTATTTCTTTAAAGAATTCAGGCTATGAATTTACTCCCTAAATTATAGTTTGGATTCTGGCTTAGGCATGGCACCACTGATAAGTAACGGCGGATGACAGAGTTTATACTCTGCGGGTTCCATCGGAAGCAGTACGTGGTGGCTGATTACTTAGATATTCAACAGGCAGGGCCCCTCTCCAAGACTAAGTTCTTGCTTAACCCACAGCTCTTTAAAATGTCTAGTAAATTCCTTTCGGACAGAACTTTGAGGGTCGTCAGGGAGGGAAACCTCTTTTCTCAAGGAAGGAAGCGTGCTGGGACCGACATTGTGAAGCTTATTCACCCAAGAGATGCCAAGGCCAAGCGACAGGCCCAATCGCCTAAGTCTGTCAAAGAAAATAGGGATTTACAAGACCATCATAGCCCCTATTTGGAGATATGGCATTCAGTTATATGGAGCAACTGTTAAATCCAACCTGGACCGAAGCCGGGTATTCGAAAGCCAGTTGCTGCGCAGATTTTCTGGTGCTGAGTGGTTCATACGGAACATAGACCTGGCAAGGGACCTGCGAGTTCCCTTGTTCCCTCAACAATAAGAAGTCACTGAGTATATGCCTAAATTAACCACTTACCACACACGTGCTGGCAAGAAGACTCCTTCGTGGTAGGCGAAGACTGAAGAAGATTCATCCTCGGGATCTTCCTACAAGGAAAATATATCAATTTTTGAGCTAATCACCTAACACATTGAAACACTACCCACCCTCCCTTTAAAATTTCTCCAAAACACTTAAGGACTCCCATATTTTCCAACCTAAACCCTCTTGAAAGAATCCAACGACTTCCCCCCTAAAATATTGTTTAAGTTACTGCACTACAGTAACAATTACATTAATAAATAGATATATAATATAATAAAAAGGGTATTTCAAGCATAGACTTATATTTATACTTCTTGTGTAGACTTCCAGCTTTGCCAGGCCGCCTAAAAGATACCCAAGTTTCTCATCATTATCTCCAACAGCCCCAGGTTATGCTTTAAACCAAAAGATATCTCATTAAACACCAATAAACTCATTTAAAGTGGAAACAATTTTTAAATAGAACAAACAATTTACAAAAAAAAATACAAGTCTTCTGACACAGATACTTTGAAGATATATTGGATCGATTTATCATCTTGCGGGAGTTATAATCATGTTTCCTGCGTCTCGAATGGGGTTGGTTTTCATTTCATTTACAATATTATCAACTAAAACTCGAGTCGGTTTAAGCGGACTTGACGCGCAGAGCGAGAGCACTCAGATCGGCAATGCACTTGTTGAGGGTCTCCTTCTCCTGCTGGGGCGAGATGCTGGACATCACATTCGAGGTGATCCAGTTGACCATGTGCTTCTGGTTGAGGCGACGCTCGACGTGACGGCACTCCACCTGGTAGTCCAGACGACGCTTCACCTCCGAGTACACATTCATGGCGCGCTCACGGAAAGCGGCCTCCAACTGCAAGGCAATGTTCTCCTTCTTGGCCTCCATCAGCATCAGGGCACCATCGGCGCGCCATTGCTCCTTCTTCTCGGACTCGATGGCATCGGAGAGGACCTTCAGCTCAGCCTCGCGGCCCTCCTTCCATTCGGACTCGATTTTCTGTGTATTTTAAAGGGGTTTTTGCTTTTGTTATATGGAAACATATTTAGTCAGGTTTAAGGACTCACATCGATCTCGCCATCAGCCCACTTGGAGATGACCGGGCCGAGCTTCTTCACGGCAATGATGGCCATGATGCCCAGGGACAGACCGCTGTAGTACTCATGCTCCATGACGTAGATCTCCTTGGAGCAGAGGTAGGTGATCAGACCGACACCGAAGGTGTAGGGTCCGGTGACACCAGTCTTGTTGTAGAAGAACTGGAACCACTCCTCGGGCAGGAAGCCCATGCGCACCTTGCCGGGATGCTCGGGGCGCTGGCGGCGCTCCACGGCAGCGGGCTGAGCGGCAGCAGCGGCAGCCGACCGGGTGGCGGCCACGGTCAAAGGGCGCTGGGCTGTGAAATAAAAATCTACATTAGCATCTCACATTTAGACTTGAGTCTATTTAGTTCTTTCTTGTGCATTTGCAAAAATTATTATGCTTTTTTTGACACCGTCGGTGATTACATAAACCACGATGTCCCGGACGACAACTTTGCAATGCCGTAACAATTTTCACGGTCAATTTGGGACAGAATATCGGCTGCTTGTGGCTTTATCTAAGCTCGCTGGGTGTTTTAAGCAGGTTTACCATGGTTTTGGGCATTTACCTGTTAGAAGAGCGGCTCTCGAGAACATTTTTTCCAGGCAGTTGAGACGAATTTATGCTACTAAAAATTGCCCCAAAAATCGCAGACAGTTCACAATAGTAATCAGCGAATGACAGGCTGGCCGAGGGTTGCCAGATTGTTCGAAAGTTGCTGCTTGACAACCCTGGCCGGTGGGAGGCGGTGGTTAATTTTAATTTTCACTTAAAATATTTATTTTTTAACAATAGTTAAGCTTCCTTAAATATTTTTTTAAACTATTTATATCTCAACTAAAATTTACCTCTTTAAAAAATGTAGGACAGAAGCATAAAATTATTTTAAACATGTTAAACATAAAAATTAACTTATAATCTTTATGTTTAGCATAGTTTTTATTTTTATTTATATTTAGAAAATGTATTTTTATAAATAATGAGTTATGAATTTAATTTGGAAGATTAAATAAAATATACAACATTATTTATGCAATTTTTCTGACAATTAAAATATATTTAAGTTGACGCTTAAAACTTGTAATAAATTCTTAATTTTCCCTTAAAAAAATTGTGTTTATAATTAACTTGCCTGATTATTAATACTTTTAAAATAATCAATATTATGAATCCATTTCAGTTAATTAAACTATTTTAATAAACCCTTTTTATTTCAAATAAATTAATCTAAACCAGCGAAGGGCACGCTGTGGCTCAACTTGCTCACGCTGATCAAACCGTTATCATTTTTCTGAGGCAACTGGCCGAACTGCTGCTCAAACCGTTTGATCTGGTGCCCTCCGCTGATTTAAACAAAAAACACGACCCACTTTTAACTTTACAAGTTTTTTATATTTATTTTAAAAAATATTACAATTTGCTAGATAAATTGTGCCTAAACGTAATCAGAATTAGCTGCGAAAAAAAACAATATAATCATTAAAATACTTTTACAAAATACTATATAGAAACAGCGAACAGAGTTTGGTTTTTAACATTGTTTTTTCTTCTTTGTGGTAGTTTTGGGGGGGCTTTAAATCGTAATTATTAATTCGTTCTCTCAGTTCAAAAGCTATGTATTTACGTGCAGATTCCATAAATTAAGCAATTATAAAGCATGAGCATCTTTGTTTTCGGCTAAACTAAATAAATGACTGTCTTGTGCGTGGAACTTAGAACATAAAACGTAAAAAATAAACATTTAAAATAGGAAAAACGGGGGGGAAATCTAAACAAATAAAACATGGTAAGACTATTTACAGCAGTGAATGAACAGAAATGGGCATCTATCTTCTTGTAAAACGTAATAATACACTTATCCGATTTATATATGTTACAACTTTCAACTTATGCTTTCTCCGTGGTCTTCTTCTTTTGCTACATCTCTTTCTCTTTTCGTATAAAAAAACTTAATGATTCTCTGCGGTTGCCTAACATTTATAATGAAGGTGTGTCTGGGTGTGGGGGTGAGTGTGGTGTGTTACATATAAATGTTTTTTGTTTTTGCTTTTGTTTTATGCTCAACAGAATGACATAATGTCACCCCGCAACTGGGAAGGATGCAAAGGCTTCCATCACTCGATAAAGTTGAAGCGCGTGAGGAGCTTGTGGTAGAACCAACGCACCACCTGCTGAACGCGTCCCGCCACCCAGGCGCACAGGCTGCTCGTGTGGCGCACCTTGGAGGCATAGTGCTTGATGTGATCTGTGCAGAGAGAGAGTTAAGAGGGCAACCAAAAGTATAGGGAAATCATAAACACAAAAGCGAAACAAGCTAGCCAGTTGTGGTATTTGGTAAAAGGATATAATAGTGTCCAAGGCGGATGGCCGCCATTAATGTAGTTCACATAGGTGAAGCCATCCTTGCCCTTGCCCCTGATGTTGTAGTAGTAGGGCAGGAACGAGTGTAGCGTGAATCTGGAACACACACAAAAAACCAGAGTTAATAGTTAATAGACACGCAAACAACTGAGAACTACTACGAATACCTTCTCTTCTCGTAGAAAAATATGGCAGGTTGATTTGTGGTCAGCGTGTGCAGAAAGATCGCCTTCACCGAATGCCGTTCGGCCGTTGTCAAGTGATTCATTAGGGCGTCCAGCAGCAGTGATCCAATCCCATTGCGTCGGTGGGAGCGATGAACGCCCAGCGATAGTATGTAGCCAACGTCGGCAGTGCGACCCATCGAGTCCGGCAGAATGCCCTTGTCCTGCATGGGAAAACCGCTCAGCCTGGTGTACAATTCATCACTATCACTCATATTGGCTATTACCTCCTTGTTGACATTTCGATAGGGTTTGATTTCGGCAACGATTAAACCAATTATGGCCAGATTATATACAGCTGCCAGCGCAAAGAAGCGCGTGCTTGAGGTAATATCCTCATACCATGAGAGTGGATAGTCGATTGGAAACCATTCTTGGCACAGCTGTCGCACCTGTATGAGAAACGAAGCGAGGAAGAGGAAGAGAACAAGGAAACACTCAACCAACACTCACCTCTGTCAGGTCGTCGGGCACCAGGAACCGAAGCTGGACATCGTTAATGGAGCACAGCGGTACGTGATCGCAGTCGACGCGCGTACTATCGCCACTGCCTGGCGGCGTACTGTGTTTGTTGTATCTACATAATTGAGTGTAGGAGAGCCGTTCATGATCTACGTATTAGTTTTGTCTTGTTTGGGTTTTGGGTTTCGGTTTCCACTTGCATAATAAACGCGGCAACGGCGGCGCCGTCAATAGATAAACAAAGCATAAGCGCTCGCCCCACCAACTGCTGATGGTGACTACTACAACCGTGGGTGCCCACTGATAAACCATATATACTTACAGTGTGAATTGCGCCATCCTATTGTCCGGGGGGGTGCTGCTGCTGGTGCCGCCGGTAATCCTCCACTGCTACTGCTGCCACTGCCACTGCCGATCCCACTGCTGCTGCTCTGTCCAATTAGAGCAATTATGTCCATTTATTGCCGCCGCCACCGCCTCTGAACAGGGTTAAGCGCGGAATCTTGTGTCGAAAAAAAAAGGGAGAGAGCCCTCCGCTCCGGTGAGGCTTTTGATGCGATTGTGCAGTGCGTGTTTTTCGGGTGTGCGCGCACTCAATTGGCTTCAATTAAAATTTACATTCATCGCCCGCGACTGGGCGACAGGCGCGGAGATCGGTTTCGGGATTGGATCGAAAAACCACTTGCTCTTGGGGCGGGGGTGGTGGGTTCGTTCGGTGTGAATGAATCTTGGCAAAGGCGAGTCCGAGTCCGTCCCGATTAGTCCGCTACAACGCTGGCCAGGTGGTGCTGCTACGCTGGTGTGGCATGCCGATGCTGTGCTGCCCGCTGCTTACAAGTTGCAGTGCCCCAAATGATGCCTCATTTTACAATTTTTTTGTGTTCGCCAAAAAGAATTTAATGAAAACAAATCAGCACCAGTGTGACCGTGGCGCGCAGAGCACCAAAATGCCACCGGAAGCAGAAGGCACTAAAAAAGCTTAACTCTCTCTCTCAAAAAAAAGAAGAAAATCAATTTAACTTAATTTGTATTAATTTTATTAGATTAAATATGATATGATTAGGGTTACCACCTCATCTTAAATTCTTACCCGGATATTTGTTTTTCGGAGGGGTGGGGATTGAGATTTTCAAAACGTCAGTTTATTTATGAATAATTAATCAACCTTTTATCTCTTAGATAATACATTGTACTATTGATGATCACATAGAAGTAAAACTATTTCAATATTTTTACAACTTGTTTCCTAAAAAACATTTGAAATCTTGAAAAACTTTAAAGACCGGAGAAATTTGTATTCGTCCGGAGAACCGGAGATTGTCCTCCAAGCCGGGAGACTCCGGGCGAGACCCGGACAGGTGGTAACCCTAGATATGATATGATATTAAATATGATATTAGGAAATCCTAACCCCCCCGCTACATTTCACAACTTTATTGCTCATAAATTAAATGTTTAATATTTAATATTTATATTTTTATAAAAATATTCCATCTTAAAACATAACCCTAAGCTTTTCTAAAACCTCCTCGTCTGTCCCACCGCCTGGGAAGTGCTTGGCGCTGGCGCTGAGGGCTTGCTGGGATCCTCGAGAACCCGAACCACCATCGAAGATTTCGGACCCGTGCACCAGGTAATCCCATTCTCGTCCACAACGAACGTCTCCAGGGTCACCTGAAAGTGACCACCACTGGAGATGGGCAGCAGAAAGCTGCCGGAGAGGAAATCACGCTGCGGCTTTACAATCTGATTGAGGGTCACGGTATCATTGGTGCCCGGCTTGGTCAGTTGCTCCTGCGTGGATCTTGGCGGCGGCGTAATTAGCTGAGATGTGAGGCTCAGCTGGACGGATTCGACGCGTCGGAAGTGCTTCTGCTGCTTGCTAAAATGCTGCAGTACGCCCTCCACCTTGATGACAAGATTACTGCCCGACTGGACATTCACCGGCTCGGTGGCACTTCTGGGCTGCGGACTCACCGACAGTTTGATTTGCGTCGACTGCAGAATCTGGAAGAAGTAGCGCGGCAGGCAGAGCGGCGTCTTACTAATAATCTCGATTTGTGCTATAATCACATCCAAATGGCGATTGCTGATGGTCTTGGCATTCGCCGGCTCCTGCGGCAGATTCTTTTGCATCTGCGACATGCGCTGGCAGCTGGCAGCAAAGTATCGCGTCTCCGGATGATCCCCGGTAGTAAGAAAGACCGGCGGTTCCGGCGGCGTGGCATAGCAAATGGACTCGATGATGTGGGCGAAGAGAGCGCACTGGAACTCGGCCACCTGCAGAAACTCCAGGGTCACATGATCCGCATCGAAGGAGGATTTGTAAAGCCTGGCATACGACTCCTCGCAGGCCTTTAGAGCCTTGACCAGCTTGCGCAACTGATTGGTAACATGTCCGAACTTTTGCAGATAATCCCTCGAATTCTGGGCCAGACTTCCCGCAATGGCCGGCGGCGGGACAATCACCTGGGCATTCTTCACGGTCACGGCCAGGAGTAAGGTCTGCAGAAACTGTGCCCGTATCTTCAGATACTCCAGCTGAAAGGTACAAGGATGCTGCGGCGAAGAGCAAGCTCGCAGGCTGGCCAGTGCCTGCTGATACAGATTGCTGGCATTCTCCAAACGCTTCATCAGTGGCATCAAGTTCTCTGGCGGTGCCTTTGGCGCATAGTTATCCCGCATGGCCACGTAATCCAAGCCATAGTTGAGTATGCACTCGGCCTGTGAGATCTGCGAGAGGGCCACAAGGAAGTAGTGCATGTGATCGATGATTACCATCTGCGAGATCTTCGTATAAATGTGTGCGGCCACATAGTGATGGCCATAGCGACTGGCCGTGCGTGCAATCCGGTACAGCGTCCAACAGTTCAGCCTGGACACGCATTTCTCAAAGCACTGCGTCACCTTTTGTGGCAAATAACAGCCCATTGTGGTCTGCAATACCAAAGCACTGAGAATCTCCACAGTCTTCACCTGCTGCTGCTCATCGCCATTCTCCGGACTCTCAATGATGCTGTTCAACTTGTGCAGGATGAGCGGTAAGCGGGCCAGCATGGGATTCACTTTGGACGGCGGCTGGGGTTCATCGGTATCCATGGCATTGCTGTCGTCCTCGCCCACCAATCCCTCGGCCGTGGAGAAGGCATATTTGCGCAGCTGAAAGTGCTCACAGAGGCCAACCAGAGCCTCGCACATAAGCTCTGCATTGGCCGGCGGATAGGCGACCTTGTCGCCCAGTGTGTTGGTCACAATTTCAATGAAGGAGGTTCCAAACTCGGCATTCGCTTGTGTGATTCTAATGCCGTAGGTCAGCACACGTCGCAGATCCCTGGTGCACTCGGCTCTCCTCGCTGTGCAGAGTAGCAATCCCTCCATGTGCAGGTTAACCATGTGTAGAATATCCTCCACCTGCTGGGCGCCGCTCTCTTGCTTCTTCTTCAGTCCAAAGGCACCGAGCACCGACAGCACGGCCATGGCCTGAGTGGCGGTGGTATAGTCGTCCAGCTTGCTAATGCACTGAATGCACAGTTGAAGCAATGCACCGCGGTGCTCTCTCAGGAGCTGCTGACAGGTAAGCGGGCACTCGCTAAGCTTCAGCAGAATCGAGAGAAAGAGAAACTGCTCCTGGGAATTTGTGCACAGCTCAAATCTGCCAATGAGAGCTTCAATTGCCGGCTTGGGCCAGGCATCCACGCTCTGACTACCCGCCAGCTCGTTGAAGGAGCGCAGCACCTGGACACGCACGGGTGTGCGAAGATCCTGCATGAAATCCAGCAGAACCTCCAGCTGGCCGGGCACACCCACCAGCGTGCGTGAGGATAACTGGGTGAGAGTGTCTATAATGGCCACCACAAAGCTCTGGGCGGGATACTTTGGTAGCAGATCCATGCACAAACGACTGACAAGCGATGCTGTGGTGGCATCGTGATGCATGTGCCGCAGCACGGGAATCAAGAGCAACTTCATTGGCACTGGCACCTGCAGCGATTCAATCATGTCCGAGATCTTGGCGCACATGCTAATGGCAAACGAACTGGACTGCGCGGCAAAGCAGCTGCTGGCATAGATGGCCGCCTCCACTTCGACGGTGTCGTGGCTGTCCAAGGCCCTGCGGATGGCATGATGCACCTGCTGCTTCTCGGGAATGACGCGTGAAACGGCGCCAAGGGTGCGCAGGAGCAGGGCACGCGCCACCGGATCATTGGAGTGCATCACCATGAAGATGCGACGCACAAAGTTGTCAATATTCAGAATCTTGTCCAAGTGATTCTCGCTCTGCTGGCAGACGCGCAGCACCCAGAAGCGCAGGAGATTCGAGCCGCTGACAAAGAACTCGGCCAGCTTGATGAACGACGAGTTGATCAGGATGGGAAAAGGATACTTCTCGAAGAGACGTGGGAAGCGCACAATCGCCTCGCATTGGATTCCCTGCTTGGCGCTACGCAAACCCTTGTCCAGCTCCATGAGCACCGCATTCGAATCGTGCTCATTCTCATTCAGGAAGCTCTCATTGAAGGTGCTGACACGGGTGCCGGTCAAATGAGCCATGGTTGCAGGTGGTTTCACTTACATTTATTTACGAAAAAACTTGATTTTCTTTTTAAAGCCACAAAAGATAATAACAAAACCGGCTGAAAAATTGATGATTCTTCTTCTAATCAGTGCTGCCAACTTAAGCAAAAGAAAACCTGCTTAAATCAGCGGTTTATTTAAGCGCCCCCCGGCAGGGTCACACCTTGTTTTTATTTCTACTTTTTTGTCCTTTTGCAATTTCGTGATTTTTTGTAATATGTTTGTTTTATCCAAAGGCAAGTTAAACAGTTTGTTTTCAATGTTTTCCTCTATTTTAATGTAATCTCTATCCACCCCTCAGATGAAGAAAAGTTCGTTTTGTTGCCTTGTAAACCTATTTATACCGTCGGTCGTCTGTCCACTGACTTGATCATTCAGGAGGACCTTAGTGTAAGTCGCACCCATGTCAAGTTGTACTTGTCCGGCAAGGAGGATGATACGCTGCAGGTGGAGGACCTGGACTCCAGGTACGGCACCTTCATTTTCCCACGGAATACCAAGGAAGCCAAGAAAATCCCAGCAAGGACTCGGACACCGCTAGCAGCGGGAATTCGTATACGTTTTGGGGGCAACACTAGCGTGTGGCAGGTGACACAGCTAAAGCTGGTGACCACGGCCTCGGCTTTAACGCGCGACCAGATCGAGGAACTGGAGGAATTGCTGAAACCCCTGGGCGGTGTGGTAAGCCTAAATTGGACAGAGGAATGCTCGCACCTCACCATGAACGAAGTCTCGGTTACGGTGAAACTGCTGCACGCTCTGCTGGACAACAAACCCATTGTTACCTTTGCCTTTTGGCGCAAGTTGCTGCAGGCAGCGCAGAGCATTCACGTTAAGGAGGGCTGGCCACAGCCCAAGGATTACCAACCCACAAATATGGATGTTAAATGGCGTCCGGAACGCACCACTTTGTTCACCGGCAAGACGTTCGTCTTTATGCATCGCAAGCACTTTGAGATCTACGGTGCTGTTGTTCAAAAAGCCGGCGCTGCCTGCAAAGATCTCAATTCCGGCGTTCGCAAAACCTTTTTAACCAAAAAGGATGTGATTGTCATACAATATGTGCCGTCTACGCAGTCCCAGGCCACTGAAACGATTAATAGTATACAAGGTAAGCGCTGGGAGTTGTGTCCCTGTAGCCATGTAATAACTGTCATTCTCTCTCTTAATAGATATCCTGGAGCAGGCTGGTCTGCGTATTATCCAGGAGTACGAGATTGGCATGGCCCTGCTGCATTGCTCTGTCAAGGAGTTCTGCAATCCAGCGCACAAGTTAATCAACGACTCGCTGCCCGCCACAGAGTCCGTGACTTCCTCGATGGACTTTAACTCTTCGATCCTGGCGCCCAACACCGAACGGAGTGTGGGTCGTTCCAGTGCGGATATCATTTCCGAGCATTTTGTGCCCGAATCGGCGGAGGTCTCACAGCAGCCCGAAACCTCCAGCAGCCGTGCGGCCCTGAAGCGCAATCATAATGTCATACTTAATTCCTCGGATGAGGAGCAGGAGAAGACCAATTCAAAGCGAGCCAAGCCAGTTCTTCGGGAAAAACCAAAGAGAAACGCCGCAAAGAATGCCATACAAATAGATTCTTCCGATGAGGATGAAGCTCCAGCTGCTGCACTGCCTCAACTCAAGCACATTAAACAAAAGGTCAAGCCTGTATATTGTGTTTATTCCTCGGACGAGGAGAACAACAATGATGCCGAGAAGCCAAAGGATTCAGCAGCTCCGGTAGCAAACATTCCAGAAGCCATAAACCACGCTCAGTTGGCCACAAAGACGACTGCGCCGCCGGCAGTAACCAGGACATCACCACGCCTAAAATCCAACACGGAGGCAAGAAACATAACAAATAAGCAGGCAGAGAAGGCAGTGAAGCAGTCAGAAAAACCAGAAAAGCCAGTGCCGCAAGCCAAGCGCTCAATAAATGCCCAAAAGCCTGTGGAGATAAAACCAGCGACCAAGGCCAGCAATCCCCCCGGCAGAATAAATGTAATTAACTTCCTGGAAAAGTCTCAGCCGCAGGAGTCCCTCACCGACTCACTGCTACCCTCCCAGTCCCAGACTGCTCCCCGCAAGCGCCTTCGTCTAGAGCAACTAAACGAAGATGATAGCGATGACTGCGAGGATATCTTCAACTTTGCAGACAGCAAAAGGAAAAAACAGAAACAGGCAGAGCAAACAAGTGTCTCCAACGAAGGCTTGTTCAACTTTAGCCACGCAGAAGATAACCACAGCGAAGCTGTCGACCAGGATTTTGTGCAAACGGAACCGTTTTGCCCGGAAAAGGAAACTGAGAAGGTGAAATCCAAGTATATAGTGCCACAGCGCAAGGAGATGCCACGCAAGGTGGATGTGAGTGACTGGCTATCGTGCAGCAGGCAGGACATCAAATCAGAGGCGAATGTGAGTGTGGCAGAGCTGGAGAAATCCATTAAAGAAGAACAGGATCCCGAGGAGGAGGACTCGAAGAAGCATCTAAAGTGGCTGGCCGCCATGAATGATGGCATTCAAGTGCGCATGTGCAACCTGAACATTTCTACTACACGCAGCCAGGACGATGTGGATGCGGCTTTGCTAAATGGATCAGTGAGCAAGTACGAAGGCCGCAAGAACTTTAAAAAGTTTGTCAAGGTAAGGTGTGGGTTTTTCTATTTTTATTTTGATTTCAACTTGATTTTCTTTCTTTTCTTTTAGACAACCAATCCGCATCCGCAGCGTCGCGTTGTGGGTCTCAAGCGTTTGCAACTAGTAGATGGCCTGGTGACCTGTCTATAAGCTTTAATCTTTCATCTTCAGCCTCTACTTTATTTTGCTTATAATAAACTTGCGAAATATATTCAAAGCCTTGGCTGGTTCCTTGCCCAACTTGCGCTGAAAAAGGGTTTGCGCTGCCAGCCACTCGTGCTTGGAGATGCTCTTTGTGAGGCAGTTCTCTGGCAATGGATTCTGCTGTCTGGCTTTAGTTTCGCGGACAATAAAACGCTGGGCATCCTCAACGGTGGCCAGGACTACGTCTGCATTGAATTTGGTCTTTAGTGTCGGATTACCGGGTTCCCTTCGGGCAATCACTGTACCCACATCGGACTTGGCTCTCTCCTTTCTGGTCACCACTTCTTTTGGTTTCATTGGAAGAGTAGGAGCAAGTGTAGGTGCAGCCACCTCTTTGGTAATCATCAATTCTGCTGGTAAATCCTGTTTGTCACTCAGAAATCTATGCTTTTCCACCTGTGGGAAATGTACAACTTGTGGCCTTAATTTGTTGTACAAATCCGCACTGTGGCTCGCCTGGTGGCTGCTCAGCTTGTTGATCTTGGCAATGGCGGCCACCAGCAGGGTGACAAAGTCCATGAAGAAGTTATTCCGCAGGAGTTGAGTGAAATAAGTGGCTGCACTGAGGCAGCACTCCCTGATGCGTTCGTGGAGATGATAGAAGCTGAGCAGACGCACCAGAATGAACTCGAAGCTGCTGCGGGTGGGCAAGACCCCCTCCGAATCGCCGTCACACACATCCGGCAGCGTGCCGCGAAACTGTTCCAAATCTCTGGCCAAATCCAAGCGTAACAACCGGCACAAAGCCGCATTTAATTTGCAGACAGTCCGGAAACCTGGCATATTCCGGAACGAGTTCTTCCGGCGGGCCATCAGTCGTCCAATTAATGCCGCCGTCTCGTCAAACTCCTTTGACTCCTGCTCGCCACATTGTTGCAGGAGGAACCTGTTGATATCCACATAAACATGCTTGGCTGTGGAGAAGGGAAGAGTAAGTAAAAAAGTACCACTACCTGGTGTTATCCAATTACCAAAACCCGTATTCTCCACTTGTAGCGTCACCAATGGTGGCTTTTTTAATTCAAAATCGTTCCAAAAACACGGATTCCCCGAGAAAGCCATGCTGCAGGCCAGAAATGTAAATAAACAAAGAGAGCTGCCAACTGAATGGTACTGCCAGCTGTTGTTATAATTCGGCATTTTGTGGTATTTTCTTCACAGAAGGGTCATACTAGCTCTACACGTGCGAAACAAATTTCACGATTTGAAAACCTTAAACACGTTTCCGTGGAAAATATGAAGAAAAAACAGGTGGAAAGCGCATCCGAAGAGGAGAAAGTACTATCGGAGGACTCTGAGGCATCCCAGGATGAAGAACTGTCGGCAGAGGGCTCTGAGGCATCCGGCGACGAGGAGGACTCTGAGGAGGAAGACAGCGAACTAGACCTGGCCGCCAGTTCAACCGAATCCGATGAAGATGACGAGGACGAGAAAGAGGAAGCCAACCCTTCACCCAAGAGTCGTGCAGAGCTGATTGATGAGCAAATACACAGCAAATACGAGCAGCTGAGGGGCACCCGCCTTTACGTTCGCTTTCCCAAGAAACTGCCCCTGGATTTGGATGAGTTTAATGCCAAGGTTAAGGCTCTGCATTCGCTGGTGGTGAAGGCACTAAAGCCACGCCAGAAGCATGCCCGCTTCTGTCTGGTGGAGTTCAAGTCGCAGAAAGATCGCGATCAGGCACACGAGGACCTCAAGGCGTCCATTAAGAACGATGCCGAGTACAAGGGCTTCTACATCTCCCTGCCAAAAACCGATTCCGAGGAGTTTGTCAACGAACTCGTTACCCGCAAGCAGACCTCTGTGGAGAACAGGCGCACCAAAAAGCTAATGAAGCGCGCCACCGAGAAGGCTGCCAAGGGCAAGCGCAACTTCACCTCGTCTGTGGTCATCACCAATCTGCCCAAGACCGCCTCGGTGGCTCAGGTGCGACAGCTGTTCACGGAAGCGGTTGACATTCAGATTAAACCAGGCAAAGGCAAGTTCCGTGACGCCAGTGCGGCGACCGTAACCCTGCCAACGACCCACGATGCACGCAAGGCCATCAAGCAAAAGCTGAGTCTGGCCGGCACGGAACTGATACTGCGCTTCAACACCCAGACAAAGCGAAAGCCCAAGGCCAAGAAAGGCAAATCCCCTACTGAGAAGAAAAACCAAGGAGATAAGAAGACTCCAACGAAACCCAAACAACAAGATAAGCAGCATCAGCAGCAGCAAAAGGCTAAAGTAGAAAAAGGGGAAGCCCCCAAAATCAAGAACGTCGTCCAGCAGAAACCGAAAGAAAATCTTAAGCGAAAGGCAGCTCCTAGCAACGGGGAATCCCTCAAACTTAAGACACCGAAAAAGTTGAAGAAACTAAGCGCCTAAATATAATGTAGTTGTTAAAATGTTCCCTAATATTAATAAAATAAACCTTTACCAGGTTGACAATCAATGTAACATCAAAATAATCACGAGTTTTAATGCCTGAAAGGGATCTTAAGTATTTAAAGTCTGGAAATAGCTTTTGATATCGAGCTCTGGGATTTTGAAACTCTGCAACATAAGGTTTTATTCCATCAGAGATAAGGTTGTCCCAACGTCCAGCAGAAACCGAAAGAAAATCTTAAGCGAAAGGCACCTTCTAGCAACGGGGAATCCCTTAAACTTAAGACACCGAAAAAGTTGAAGAAACTAAGCGCCTAAATATAGAGTAGTGGTTAAAATGTTCCCTAACTTTAATAAAAGAAACCTTTACCAGGTTGACAATCAATGTAAAACCCAACGAAGTAAGAGTTGTAATGGCTGAATGGGATCTTAAGTATTTAAAGCCTGGGAATAGCTTTTGATATCGAGCTCTGGGACCTTAGAACTCTGCAACATCAGGTTTTATTCAGAGATCAGGTTGTCCTAACCTCCTAGCAACGGGGAACCCTTAAACTTAAGACACCGAAAAAGTTGACGAAACTAAGGGCCTAAATTTAAAGTAATTGTTAAAATGTTCCCTAATTTTAATAAAAGATACCTTTACCAGGTTGACAATCAATGTAAAACCCAACGAAGTAAGAGTTGTAATGGCTGAA
>JAEIIH010034048.1:0-18022 GCA_018904745.1 Drosophila orosa | reverse complement strand
GTAAAATTACTTATTTTGCCATTTGCTTATTGTTTTTTTATTCTCTATTAAAGTTTAATCTTATTTAAGTTTTTTTTACATTTACTATTTCACAGAATATTAATGATAATTTATGGCCTTTTAATACCTCCCCCCACAAGGCTTTTTCTTGCCTTTAATTATATTTAGATTATATTTTAATTAACCCCAGCAATTTAATCTTCTTTTACACAGCGCATGTCCAGACTAGCATTTTCTTCTTCTTTTCCTGCCTTGGCTTCGCTTTTCTTGATTAATTTCTATTTAACGTGCAAATATTTTTTCTGTCAATTTCACCAATAAATGCAATTTATATCTTCAGCCAACAGCAGCAGCAGCAGCAGCAGTGCTGGCAGGGCTAATTTCATATTTCAGGTCTGGCGAGGAGGACTCCTTTGCCATTTTCTGCTCCTTCGTGGCCGCAGAGCCATCAATCATACGCCATGTAAGCAGCAGACGCACACAATCGAATCAATATCTGAGTAAGAGNNNNTGGGTGGATAGGTGAGTGAGTGTGCAACGCCCACACAGCATAAAAATTGCATTTGCCACAAATCGAAGCATGGCTAGTGGGTAAAAATTAACTTAAAGTCATATATGTATGCTGCACACTGGGAGACTTAGAATATTTATTAGGCAGTTTGTCAGGCACTGCAAAATGATATGAATCAACGAGGAAAAATGTACAATTTCATACTCACAGTGCCCCATAACCATAACAAATTCCCCTTAATTTCATTGGAAACGCCATAAATAAACAAAAGACCAACTTGAGCTTATATTAAGTTGTGTAAACAAACTGATTTCCAAGAATATTCAAGTGGCTATTGAAAGAGTATCTGCAAACTGGTCGAACAAGCTGCCTGCCTGCCTGCCAACTGCCTGCTGTAATCATTGACACCAAAAACAGCTTTATTAAAAGATACCTCAGTTTGGTGTAGCAGCGGGTTAACCTCCCTCTAATAACTTTATTTTTGCAGCCATTTAAATTTATTGACACATTTCATTTGGCCAGAATTGTAGCGGCAAAACAGAATGAGGTTTCTGCCAAGTAATTAAGTCCGCTGACGAGCCCAAAAATGTCTCGAAACGATTTTGTAACTGCTTGCCTTTCATGGAGAGCTCGAACTCGACTCGACGCGACTTAACTGGCCACCACCAGACACCATAACTGGTCGGAGCAAATTATTTTTAATAACTTTGACACTCATTAAACTCAAATTACATGCATTTGATTACGCAGCCACATGGGAGTTGAGAGTTGGCAGAGAGTAGCAGCCTTTGCATGTGGGGTTTTACCAAAATCTAAGCCTCTTAAATTTCATCATCATCATCATGACAGCACACAGTAGGCTTATGTTGAGGATGATCAAGGGGCAGTAGTAGTTGTAGCCTTATAAATGACTTTTAAAGTTGTTGTGGCAAGTCACTAAAAGTTAAAGTTGTAAATGTACATGGGGGAAGCTTAGTAAATACAAATAAAAGATTCAGATTTATAGGCAATTTAAATTAAAATCACTCAGTAGGCAGAGTAGCCAGAATTCAACGGTTAAAGTAATTGAATAGCCAAGAACCCCCATCAAATCTCCGAGTTTAATTAGCCATTAATTAGCTGTGAAGAGCCAGAGCTCATTGAACCGTTTACATAAAGAATTCAATCCTATGGGAGCACCACCCCATAAAAAACTCATTAAATCAAAAGCAAAAATTCTCAGGGAGAGGAGAGATTTGATAGATTAAGACGGCTTGGCCTGCAAATTAATTACTCACTTTGTCTTTGGACTCTGACAGGTAATTCCCTGGGCCCTTGGAGTTAGCCATGAACTTGACATCTATGAACTGTCGCCCTGCCACTTTTTTTTTACCCCTTTGCCTGCCATGTGTTAACTTCTTTTTAATTGCCACCGGTCTTGGCCAAGTCTCGTTCTGAGCCATACAATCTCGTTAAGAGCTCTTTTTTTAACGACTCGCGAACTCTGCACTTCCCCCTTTGCGATTGGAACGTGCTGGCAAGGTAAATGCATTTGCAGCTCAACACTGTGTCTTCACTGTGCTCTGTATTAATTCTCCGACTGTTTTTTGTGTTCAGCATGAAGCCCTCCAAGAAAATCACTTTGTTTTGTGCTTTATTTTTCACCGGGCTCACACAAAACTCTGCCATGGACTGTGAAATGGCACGAACTTGCTTTATGGAAAGTGCATGCCCGGCGACAGAAGCTACAAGCTAGAGTGCTAATGGAAATTCTGGAATGCGGCTGCATAATTCTTGGGGTTTTATTTACCAGAGAGACACTCTGCTATACACGAGATGTTTTCAAAGTGTTGGCGAAAGAGTTTTGGTCACAAAAAGCATAGAATTGCGATTAGCAAGAAGCGAGAACTGATTTATGGCGCTATCTGGCAAACACTTTATTTAAAGATAAACAAGAATGCAATTTTTGTATGATGAGTGACAGTTAGTTACAGTACACTACACTACACTACACACACATTCACTAAAGTTACTAATAAGAAATACACGTAATTAGGTTAGTTTTGGTTAGGTAGAGGCTAGAACCACTTGGGAATTATAGAGTTTCAGTGGGGGATCATAATTAATTATTTATTAAAAAATATATTTCGAAAAATACACATTTAGTATGATAAATGATAGAAAAAACAGGTCCTTGGTTGAGTCTTGGCTGTGTAGGTGCCAGAACAAGTTGGGAATTATAGCTTCAGATATATTTTAAAGATATATTTTGATATACACACTTTTTATATGATAACTGATAGAAGAATGACAAAAAAAAACACATCCTTAGTTGACTTTAAGGCTCTGTAAATGCTAGAATCACTTGGGAATTATAGCGTGTATATGGTAAAAATTATAAATTTTGAGATTCTTGCCTCGCTTTGACTGATCTTTTCTTACTTGATCCAAAATCTCCATTCTCCACTCAACTGAAATTCCCACAAAAATTACAAACAAATAAAAGAAATTTGAAAAAACCAAAAAATTACCCACGATTATGGGAATTCGCTCTTTAGCCCCCGAAAAAGATATGGGCTACACGAAGAAGACCCATCCAATTAAGCCAAATCGACACTTGCCACAAGAGACAGACATACAAAAAAATAATACTGCCAGCCAGCCAAGAAACAAAGAAAGAAAAAAGCAAAGAAAAGACGACACCGTTAACGGAATGACATGCAAAGTGCAGCTGCTTTTCGTGTAAGGAAAACTCAACGGGGAAATTCGCAAGGGGTGCGAAGGTAGGAGGAGAAAAAAAATACACTGCACACATGGGTGACACGAACAAAGAGCAGGAGAGAAAAGCAAGCAGAAGAGATTGATTCTCGCCGCGTCACGTGGGAAATTTTCAAGTTCAAAGCAATTTTCCAAGGAAGCAAAACGACAGAAGAGGCAACTGTAAAAGCGCAATACGAGTGTACCAAAGGCGAACGCTAGAAATAAAAATAAAACTAAGCAGCAACACAAAGCGTGCACTCACGTGAGACTTGATAATAATCGGATTTGGGAAATCGTGAGGCGAAAAGAGGGAAAACAGCGGGCCACCAGGAAAATACTCGGGGTACTAAAAATAACAAATACAGCGGCGGGTAAAGAGCTCAGCTCAGCCACTTGTATCGATTACAGAAAGGCAGAAGAAGTAGAAAAAAAACAGGTTGAGGGTCTCCGTCTCTGGAGAAATGCCAGCCATTCATCCATCCATCCATCCAACGGTCCCAGGTGAGCTGAGCCGAGCTCTTCTCTGAAGGTTCGCCTCCCTCTTCTGACTTCGGGGGCTTAATGGATGGCCTTCGTTTCAAACAGTTAGAATTAATTGACGTTAATAATGTTCCGATATCAAGATTTATGCTCATCAAACGGCTACTGTGCGCAGAATTCCCTGAAAACCTGTTCGAATCCAACCAGCCAACCAACCAGCGGTTCTTTTCATTCATCCACAAAAATATTGCTGTTGACAATTTGTCGGAAAAGGCAATTTTCCCGAGACAACTGCTTAGAATGTTTATAACCCTGAGCGGCGCTAATGATGATTTCCTAGCATTATCTTTGGCGGTATAACTGCACACATTATCGTTTGTGTGTTGGGGAATTACTATTAGGATACACCTCAATTCACCTGCAATTTGTTCAATGACAACCGATAAATATTCAATTTAATGAAATTGCATTTACATTTGCAAACCGCAAATCGTAAAGCCACTTGAACCACTTTCGCCCACTCAACTTGATTGCAAAACTGCACCCACTGCCTGTCTACATCTTTCTCTTATTTAGGCTTTCAGCGACCGAGAAAAAGCCATTAACTTGGCCATCCATAATTTTTTAATTTACAAAACTCTTTGCCAGTGAATGCCTTTTCTTCCAAGTGAGTGGGTCGTGAGTGAGTGTCGTGGCTTGACTTGATTTAAATAACCCAAAGACATCGTTCATCTTGCATATATTACATTTAAATCACAGCAAGTTTATTGGGGGAAAATCCTAAATAATACTTGTACCTGCATAACCTACAAGTGTGTCATCTGGGCTTCTCTTGGGCTTTTTCCTGTCTAGCTCCTGCATTTTTCCAACATCTGGTGTGATTCAGTTTTGTAAAGTGCAGTGAAAAAAATATCTTTTAAGGAATACAAATACTAAAATGATTTACTTGAAAACCCCTTAAGAACTTCCTTTAAAATCCAGCGTAGTTTATATATATATCCTTTTGTATTTACTTGTAATTATTTACCTAATATCTTTATACTTTCTCTCACTGCTGCCATTTTAGCTGCATTTGCTTTTTAAGCTCTCCTTTCTCCTTCTCCTGGGGCGCTTTTGAGTTGCCATCTGCCTCTGGCCAAACTCCTGCGGGCTTCCTTCTGTTCGTTGGTTCTTTCAGGCTACTCCAAGTCTCACATCCTTATGCATTTTTAAACAATCGCTAACCCAAATAAAGTTTCTTGCTTTCTGCTTTCATATTTACGGTTTCTCCCAGGAGCAAAAAGCGAAAAAAGCTGTGCACACAACTAGGCGCCTTTGGCCAGAAGCAACAACAAAAACTAGAAAAGTCTGTGTTTAAAAAGTGGGAAAAGTGGGAAAAAGTAACCACTTTTTAGGGCAGAACCAAACCAAAGAACCTTTCGAAAATGCGGACACCGACAGTTAATTTATTATCTCGATCCGCCGACTATCAGCTCCACCTTGTTCTTGCCGATTTCTGATTGAATGTTGTTCGAACATTCCACTGACTGACGACTGGCTGTGTAAATAATAACATGGAATTCCTACTTCCCAGTGGCAACTTCTGTTTATTGCCACCGTGTTGGAGAGTTTGTGTTCTAACACGGCGAAAAAAAAACCCCGCAAGTCATCTCACTCTCAGCTCCTCTTTCCAGCTTCGTTACAAGAACTTAAATACTAGTTGATGCTCTTTCCAGGGGGGTAAGGTGAATAATAGTAGGGATTGGGTATTAAATGGGGCTTGTTTAAAGGGGTTTATTATGATTAGAAGAGTATTAAAGATAGCCAAAGCTTTAAGTTAAATATAAATTAGTCATGACTCCTTTTAAAACCCTCAAAAAGGTACCAGAAATTAATTTACACAATTTCCCTTCATAAATCAGCCAGTTTTGCTGAATTTGGTACCAACAAAAATTATTTTAGACAACAAATAACATCCAAACGAAAGCTCTATATTATTTTCATATCATATTTCCATGCCTACATTTTTCCATAATTATAATAGAGTAACCCTGGTTCGTGACAGCTGTATATAACTCTCTTTTGTACCCGCAGCAGTTGGTGTTCTAGTTTATATCTAACCACTTGTATCTTGTACACAACTTTTGCAAACATAGATACTAGATACACACACATATGCCAGCAATTTCCATTGGCAATTGTGTTCTGGCATCTGCGCCTCTTTTAGCTTTCAGTCTTCAGTCTCTCCAGTCTTTAGTCTTCAGTCTTCAATCTCTTCACTCCTCAGTCTCTTAACTCTTGAGTCTTTTCAGTCTCATGTGAAACTTGGCCATTAATTTGAGCGCCGTTTTAAGGATGTATTCTCTGCTGAGAATGCAATGGCCTGGCATTAGGTATTCTTCTCATATTTTGCATGCTCCTACTGCTCATGACTGGGCTGGCATTTCCTTTTGTCTCCAGCAATTATGCATTATCTTGGATCGTTGACGTTGGTTCGTTGTTCGTTGTTCGCTGTTCACTGTTCTCCTTCTTGCGCTTCAAGTTTTGCATTTAATTACTGTTCACATTTCTCAAATTTCTCCATCACCTCTTTCAGGTGTCGTCTCCCCTGGAAGGCATTATCATTACCATTATCTTTTGCATCTCGGACTGAGTGTGTGTGTTTGCGAATATCTGCATCTGAATCTGGCATCGTGCAGCGCCAACATTATGCTCATTATGCATTTCACTTGGCCGAGGATGCATCTTCAACGTTTTTCCCTTTCCTGGGAAAGTTCTCTTGGCGGGGGGCAAGTGGGAAAACTCTCAACCCCTTGAAGTAAAGTAATTAAGATTTTATGTTGATTTTCATGGCTAAATAAATCGTAAAAATATGGCCAATAAAAGGGGAAGGCCTTTAAAGGAAGTTTTCCTCTGAAAAAGTCGTAGGAAGACTATCAGAAAAATCACTCCCCATAAAAAACTATATGGAATACATTAAATATTTAACAATATAAATTTTTAGAAAGCTCACTTAAGTAAGCTGCAAGAGCAACAAGCATAAATCCTGGTTTTCAAGTAATTAAAGTGGTAGGAAAGGTAGTTAACCTTACAAAAATTCCCCCAGAGGACTAAGACAACAAGTGGCCTCCAATTGCACCTTCTAGTGGCAATTGAGAACTGCCCGCCCAAGGCTAATTAATTTATGCACCCTCAACTAAAGGAGATGATGCAGCTGCAAGAGAGATGCCATCACGGCTGATTGACTGTTTGCCAGACGCTTTTCCATCCGATTGCTAACTGATTCCTGGCTGGATCACATGTTGTAACCACTTCTAATTATGCACATTCGCTGGTGGCTGGTGGCACTGTTCCTTGTCAGTGCCATAGTGAAAAAAATAAGAGAAAAGAAAAGACATTGCTGCTGCTGCAGGTGCAGTTGCAATGGCAATGGAAATTGGTGCAACGTTGCGGTAAAAGGCAATAAAGTGGCAGGCATGCAGGCAGGTTGGAAAATAGGAGGAAAAGCCATGCAAAGCATCTGGCTGCTGGATGCTGCCCCTCTTCTTTGTGCCTTAATTAATTTTGATTGCACCACACAGGCAGGCTGCCTTCCACGGCGGAAATGTTCATCACACGCGTGTGGCAAGGAGGCAAAAAAAAAAGAAAAAAATATAGAAATACAGATACGTCCAAGGGAACACTAAGCCAGGCTAATTAATTGAATTGCACAGGTTGAAAGACCGCCTGGCGGCCCCGTCATTACAGGCCATTTAGCATTGTTGGCTATGCAAATTGGCCAAAGTCCGTTCGGAAGATTCCCCATTCGCCATTCGCCAGTTGCCAGTCGCCATTCTCAATCTCACAGCCTCTGCCGCCGCCTCTCCAGCTGATGAGATTATTAACTTGGCCGGCAGAGAACCATCTATCCGATTTGATGGGGTAATTGGCAGGCAAGTGTGATCACGACTTTGCCTTCGTACCGACTCTTTGCCAATTCATAGCCTTTTCCTAGCCATTTTCCTTGTTGTTGGCCAGAAATCATTCAGACCGCGAGCCGTTGGGCTCGTTTATGGCCATAAAACGCAATTGAAATGCCGTCAGTTTTGGCTTCGAGTTAGTTTGCCTTCAGGCCGCCAAACATTTTGTTGACAACGTCCGATGACAGGCCCCCGAAAAAGGGGGGTAAAGAGGAAAAGGCGGGTGATAGAGGGGCTGTTGTACTAGGCAACCCGCGCGATGTCTACGCATAATTCATGTTCGGGTCCAGACACAACTCCGTGCTCCGTCCACCGGCACAGTGGGTGTCCTTAACAAATGACTAGCCTTAATAGTCAGCGGGTGGAGTTGCAACTAGGAATGTGCAGAAAATATCGATATGTATCGATGATGTATCGATATATATCAATAATGAATCGATTCTGTATCGATATTTGCGGCGATTACATAATACAATAAAAATCGATATTTTAACCTTGCGTTAAATCAATATTCTCTTTGATATATCCCTTCAAAATAATCAAAGAAAAGGAAAATCAATTTACATCGATATTTTAACATTAAAAAATACATTTTTCGACATTTAAAAATTCTTTATATTAAAGTTAATGATATTTTCGGTACTATAGATATTTTTCAACATTTAACAATTTAATAAATTAAAATGTACGATATTTTCAATATGATATTGTGGAGAGCAGACTTTTCCCCTCTTTATAAAACCCCGAAAAGGAAACTAAATCTTCCCACTAGGCTTATACCATCTATAAACTATTTCCTAACAATTATATAACCCCACACACGTATCCAATATTATTGTCAGTATTTTTATTAACCAAAAATACCCAGACAAAGCCTAGTCACTTTAATTAAACAATAGACATAATGGCTATCGCTTAACCATTTCCTACACCATGAAATAGGCTTTAAAAAATCATTAAATCAAATCGATATGGGATCCACCGCATTAATTTTTTACGGCTGCACTGCACAAATTAATCCCACTGTAACGCAAGGGGAGTTATTAGCTGCATTACCTCATCTCTCCGTGAATGCTCGTTCGGTTGTTGTTTTCGGCGTCAAAGGCATACAAAATTTATGGCCAAATCAACACCAGCGCAACACGAACGGCAAACGGCCAGCAAAAACATCCATTTGGATATTATTTAACTACTGCGAGGGAGGGTGGGGCCACCACCACCACCAGCACCACCACCACCACCTTTTTCTTCTTCTCAGTTTGACCCCGTTCCCTGGCTCATCTTGGGTCAGCGACTGGGCTCTTATAATTTAATTAGCTTTGCCTTCGCCGACTCTCTTATCGGTTTGTCCTGGCCACTTGCATAACTTTAAACCCGAGGAAGGAATGAAAGTTCAAAAGTGGTCACAGCAGGTGGGCAACCACTGGGATACAGTGTGGGCGCTCTAGGGTTAATTGTCTGCCAGTCCAAGTCACGAAGCCAAAATCGGACTATTCATTATCCATTATATTAGAGAAAGACGCTGCGATTTTGTTTCTTGGGAACAATCAGAAGCCTTTCTAACAGGAAATCCGCACGATCGGGGTCACCGAGCACCGAGCACTATGGGTGACCCACTAAATTAATATGAATGACAACATTTCACGGCAACTATTTCGCACCCGGTCAACGTTCAAAATGTTTATGCAAATAATATCTCCGAAAATCTCCACTCGAAATGCAAAATAAACAGAAAAAAAGAGGGGCCTGCAAAGTCACTTCGAACGTGTTTGTTTTGGGTCGTGATTGCCATCAGCCAGAGAGTCGAAGACTCCGACGACGACGACAAAAGCCCAGTCAAGCGGCGACCTTGTCAAATTAGTGCCAAAAATGCCGGCGACAAAAGAGATCGCCAGTTTTAAAGGGGGGCTGCTTTTTGCTTTTGTTTGGCGGCTTCATAAATCAGTGCACCGTGAATAGGGCTTGGGAATTAACTAAGCGATCGTTGAACGCCATGACAAAAAGGTAGCTTAAAAAAGTAGCTCAAGTGTGAGGCTATTGACAACATCAGCAAAAGTGAACTCACTTTTTTCGCAGTTTCAATTTCAGCTTTTGTTCATAATTTTATACAATTTTACTTTTATTTTGCAAGCTTGAAATTCGGTGAACACCATAATTCTTTTAATGGCTTAATGGAACTCAAAGCGTATCAAGTTTATTATAATTCTCACAATCCCCAGGCAGGTTCTATTACTATTATGCGACAAGACATAACATTTAGCTTTTGGGCTAATAAAATCAATGAAAACAATCTTGAAAATGGTCTTTGATAAAATCTATAAATATAAATAACATGCGTTTCGATATGGCTTTAAATTCACAAAACTGGTTAGGAGTAAGGCAGCGCTTTTAAAGGCTCATAAATTAAGAGTGTGAAATTAGATTTCAAGCTGAATTTTAAATTGGTAATGCGGAATCACACAAAATTTATATTAAATAAGCAAACATTTTGGATTGAAATAAGAATGTTTGGTTTGGTACGGACCCATTTATAATAAAAAACAGTTTGAGGAATTTATATATTTAGGTCACTCAACCTCGCTTTATTTTATAAATACTGCAATTATTTTATCTCCTTTCTTTAGTACACGTTTCTCTATTAAATATAATTATCACCTTACCAATTTCTTGTACATTTTCTATAAGAAAAAACCCCAACTTCTATCTTTCTTTTATCTACAATTTCTTCTTCCTGTCTTCTACAACTCTCTGTTTACCCAATTCTCGGTTAATGCATTCTTCGACATGCCCCACAAGCCTCTAAATAACGCTTGCCCAACTCCAGTTAGCCCATACTCAACGTTGGTATTTAATTTAACCAGTTTACGCGGGGCACATGCCAAATTTTGGTCACTTTAAAAAGCCATTAGACCCTTGTTGAGTGGCTGCTGTCCGGGGGATTCAGCCAAGCAGAAACTGTACAAATTCGTCTTCATTGTGTTTTTGGTGGGGGGTTTCTCAGGCCATGGAAAATGCTAATTCTAGACTCGAATCAATGCGGCTGAGACCCTCTCTCTCTCAGCAAGCAGATGTTTGGGTTCTTTTCCCAGCGTGTTTACCTGACAACTTGGCACGTTCGTGTCACCTTTCACACTGAATGCTAAATGGGGAAATTGATGAAGGAACCAGAAGAAGGAAAAGTCCGGCTGGATAGACACGTGGCTTACCCCCCGACTTAATTATGTCATTAACGCGGAACGATGATGATGTGGGGAAAGAAAAAAGAGTTGGTGGCCATTAAACTAGAGCAATACATAATTGCTCTTGGTAGGCATTATCATCATCAGTGAAAGTTGGCAATCGGACTTAATAGTTCTCCCCTTAATTCTGTGAAAAGGTTCGAGAAATTGTTGCATGTCTGCCGGGTATTAGGAACAGGAAATGTGCCTGCGAAAGTGTCGAGTAAAAGTAATACAATGGTCGGTCTAGAGTTCATTCGCCTTAGCCTGTCAAGTCATAACTATTTATAAACTATATATATATATATTATGTGTCCTAAACAAAAGTGCGTTCTCATGTTTCTCGGAGCAAAAAAAGAACCCGAAATGAAATTTGCAAACAAAGGAGCTGATGATTCCCTTGTTGTCTCTGCTTTTGGCTTTAATTAATTGCCTTACCCAAAGCTTTAGCCGCATTTACACTTGGCCAAGTCGTTTCCAATTACGTTTCATCATCATCTCTGGTTTATTTCGCCAAATATGCCATGAAATCGATGAAAAATTACCATTTAATTACCTGCAAAGGAGAGAGAGAGAGAGAGAAAAACGATTAGTACACAAGTTTTTGCTTACATAAATCACTTGATTTATAATTAGGGTTTAGTGCTAAGTAAACACAAAGCTTTAGACGTGGTGATATTTATTTGAATTATAATAGCCTGCTGATTTGAGTAGTATAATAATTATTTTATCATTAACCCGAGTTCATTGTTCATTGACTTCAAGTGCCTATTAATTCTAATTTTAGTTGTATTTTCCGCTTCTCTTGTCTGCATTTTCTATGCAAAAGGGATCTGTGTTTTTTCCAGGACTCCCTCGTAAAAACCCTAACCCTTGTGTTTTTTTTTTTTAACTGCTGACTGGAAATAACCGTCGCGGCACGTACAACAAACAGTCGCGAGGGGGAGCAGGAAAATAGGCATAGGCAAACTGCCGGCACCTTGGACCCCAAAGGCAAGCCGGTCTCCATCACCTCACCCTCGGTCTTCTTCGGAACTTTAGAACTGTAGGAACCCCAGGAACCCCGGGAACCCCGGGGATCCCCCTTCTCGGTGCTTCGAAACCACTGACACCACAGGCACCACCCACAAAATGCAGACGCGCTTTGTTGCTCCAGGGTCGCGGCGTCGCTTGCTTTTTTATTTCTCTCTTCTGGTTGCACTCTCCGCGCTCCTCTTGCAACTCGAACTCCAACTGTGTATGTGCCCCTTCACACTGCCCCATCTGCATTTGGCTTTGTCTCGTTTACTTTTCATTCTGGCTTCTCCTGTTTGGCTTTTTTTCTCTCTACTTTTTTCCTGTTGGGCATGTTAATGACCCTAGAGGCTGCCCCGCCAGAGGGAGGAGAGTAGGAGAGGACCCACACAGTGGCTCTCAAACTGTGGGCTCCCTTCACTGATTTTACACAGAGCAAAATAAAGAAAATATGTCAGTAATCAATAAAATTATAGTTTGACATGTCAAGCCAAGTTTTGAGGTCTTAAAACTTCCTTTAATCCTGAAAACCAACTTTTTAAAATTTATAAAAACATAAAATATATTAAAACTACATTTAAATATAGTTTTCTTTCTTTGTGAATGTACATATTCTAATCTCTATTAAATTGTATAATAAATATATCATAAAATTCACGAAACCCCTTAAATTTCAAGCCTCATTTGATGCTAACCAACTTCAAGCAGTTGATAATTAAATAAATTAGATTTAAAATACATTTAAACATAGTTTCCTTACTACATTTGCTTTAATAACAAATAATTACCAAAATAATTAGATCATTATTTTAAATTCTGTGACTAAAATGTTGACAAACTTGTTTCGATTTGACTATAAAAATCTCCTAAAATACACAAAACCTCTTAAATTCACAGCCCCATTTGATGCTGTCTTTATTTAGAAATTTAATTAATTAAATTAATTTCTTCCAGTGCATTGATAGAACGCCTCGTTGAGTGCCGCTGCTGCTGCGTCCGCTACGCGTCGCTTTCAATTTAGGCGTCTGCGCATAAAATTGCATCGTTTGCTCTGCGCTCTGTTTTATTTTTTGCCTTATTTTACACATTTTACTTGGGCTTTGCCAGGGGGCATAAAGCAGCATCCACAGCATCACAGCATCATGGCATCCACCTATCTGGCTGCGCTAATTTATATAAATATAAATATTATTTAGCTGCTCAGAGAGACTCGGCTCTTTGAGCTGCAGTTTCTGTTTGATGTTGGCGTTTACATTATGAAGTGACGAACTTGAAATAAAATCAGAGAACAGCTGGCCTTAGTTTTTATATTCATAAAGTGCAATCAAGAGTGTACAATCTTTCACAAATGCTTCAGGAATTGGGTACTACACAGTTTTTAATAAATACTTCTCTTTTTTTTCAGTCATAAACAACTTTTGCAATTGTCAGACTCCATGTCGACACTTCAGCGACACTTGAGAGGCCACAATGCACTTCGTGGGCGAAACTCCAATCCCAATCCCAATCCCAAGCCTAGTCCCAGTCCCAATTCCGAATCCCCGCCAGTATTCGTGGCAAAGTTGAGTGAGTTGTAAATGAAGCCCACACATGACTTAACTCGAGCGAGTTGCCCCCTTTTTTTTCCCCCGCCTGGCTTTTGCATTGCTCAATTGGAGTCAATGTCTCGGAGGAGATTCATGCAGAGATTTTCTGTATCTGCAACTGCATCTGCATCTGTAAATGTTGTAAATGTAAATGTATCTGAAGGTCTACGGTACGAGTATCTGCATCCCGCCGCAGGCGTTCCGGCAAACTGAAACGCTTTCAACAAGCATGCGGCGTGTTAATTGCAAAATGTGGCTTTTTTGCCTCAGACAATTATAAAGGTGATATATATATTTTTCCTCTTTGATAGCACTGATTGGTCTACACTAATACGAATTTACGAAGCTTAGAGATAAATTTAATTGCTCCTTTTAAAAGGGTTTAAGAACTACAGAGAACACTAATGGGAAAGTATTAGGAAATAGATGAGCTTAGTGCTGCCTTTTCAAGGACGCTCTTGAAGAAAATTAAGTCTTATTCAGACTTTTAGTTGGGCAATTGCTATAATAGTTCTGGTTACACACTCTTAAATCAAAAACAAGAGCTTACAAATAAAGAAATTTAAGATTTTCAGGTACCCAGCACACCTTTTCCTATAATTTACATTTCAAGGCACAAAACACAATACTTTTTACACCCAAAACCCACACTCAAAGTTCTGTAATTCCCTTAAAATATTCTTAAACCTAAAATTGATTAATTGCTTAAGAAAATTCATTAAGTTATCGACGCTTAAAGTCATATATTTCACCTACATTCAATTGGGAAAGCTTCTCCTCTGAGACGGCGGAACACTTTCCCAAGAACTTGGTGAGAAAACCGATGCAATAATGAATCGTTTAGTTAGCCTCGCTTGCACTGGGAAAGGTTAAGGGCCTCGGATGTGTCGGAGCTGTGCCTGCCCCGCCCCAAATATCATTTATTATTTTTCACATTTTTCTCCCTGGATTTTTCTCATTTCACGCCCATCACCGGCAGTGAAGAACCTCTGAGAGATCGCCGCTCCAAGCAGGCACATTCCCTACCTGGTCATGTGTATAATTATTTTCTGGCTTTTTCCCTGTAGCCCCGACAACTTTTCAAACTTGAAGCTGAAACTTTTCAAGCTGCTCGCTAGCTCACTCACATATGAGCCTGTCATTTTAACTGAAAGACACCGAGAGACAGACAGACAACCAGCGAATAATATTTCGCCTAATTAACATAATTACCCGCAACTCTGGCAATTTTCAATTAATTTGCCAACTTGCAAATTTCTGTAACTGGAATAATTTGGTATGTAATAAATAATGCAGCCAGCAGTGCATTCAATTAGGATATCCTTAACTATTTATTAGGTAACCGTGTTTAAATCCTTGACAACCTTGCAAGTGACTAACCACAAACCTCAAAGAGCGCCACTTCAAAGGGTTTTTTGTGTATATAAACCTCATTCCCCCTTTTTTTCAGGGCCGCAGCCAATCAGTGACTTGTTTGTTGGCTTTATGAAAAGCGCAGTTTGAAAATAAATCAAAATACAAAGGAAAACGCACACGACAGAAAGAAATAAATGTAAATTCCAATTTGAAATGAAATGTAAATGCTGAGCCATCAAAAGCATCGAGAGCTGCGGAGTAACAAAAGGCAGAGCAAAGAAAACCAACTTGGGCGAATCTGAGATGCCCTAAAGACTGAAATAAAGACGAAACCAAGTTTATTTGCTTGTCATTTCGCTCGTTTAAACTTATAATCCCCCTTGGGTTAGTGCAGTGTATGGCCATAAAACGTATTTTTCTTTAGCCACTGAAATTTGAATGCAAAAGCAGGAAAAACTTGGCCAAGCCACCAAAAAATATGCACAATATGCAAATAAGCCAAAAAGAAATAAACAAGAAAATGCACAAAAAACCAGAATACGAGAGTGACAGGTGGTAAAGAGGAGTAGAAAAAGTAAAACTCGAGGAAGATGGGTTAGAAATAAATTCAATAAAACCAAAGTGGAAAGAAAAGGCAGACAGGCATTAGGGAAAATTCATCAAAACTTTAGTTGAGCTGCGTGAGAAATGTGTGGGAATAATCCCAGTAAAATGTTTGGACAAATTGTGATGGTAAAATGTTGAAATAAAAATATGAAACAAATCAAGAACGAAATGAATGTAAAAAGAATTTAAAATAGAAAACATGTGTATTGTAAAAGCAAATATTTGTAAAACAAGTATGTAGCTTGCAACAGAAAATATGCATATTGTTTAGCCATGTAAAAGTGCAATTTATCAGTTATTTCATTATTTTCAGCTCCAAAAATCTTTGCACAAAATAACTTATAATATAGAAACTCCTAATAAGGCATTGGCATAGATTTATCAGCCTTAATTAGGGAAAATTCATCAAAACTTTAGTTGAGCTGCCTGAGAAATGTGTGGAAATAATCTCAGTAAAATGTTTGGACAAATTGTGATGGTAAAATGTTGAAATAAAAATATGAAAAAAATCAAGAACGAGTAGAAATAAATGTAAAAAGAATCTGAAATAGAAAACATGTGTATTTTAGAGGCAAATATTTGTAAAACAAGTATGTAGCTTGCAACAGGAAATATGCATATTGTTTAGCCATGTAAAAGTGCAATTTATCAGTTACTTCATTATTTTCAGCTCCAAAAATCATCAGCATCTCCGTCCAGGCATTGGCATTGATTTACCAGCCTTAATTTCATTGTAGTTTAACCTCTAACAGTCACAAAAATTCCCACATAAATTATTAAAGCCAAAAAATGTTTTAAAAAAATTCCCAAACATTTATCTTGATTGAACCCAATCGCCATTCCAAGCTCCACTGATTGACATTGATTCAATTAATTTGGCAAAACTTTGCGTGACCCTTTTCGGAGGATTTCGAATATAAAATTTGAGTGCATTTACCAAGGCGACCTTCTTGCGGTTCATTCAACTTTCTTTCAGTCTTCTTTTGCTGAAAAATTGAATTGAATTTGCCGCCCAAGAAAATTGTTATTGAGTGCTAACGGACACGTAATGTTGGCGCTAAGCGAAAAGCGGTTCCCTTAACCAAAAACACACACAGAGAGAAAGGCTTAGAGAGGGGACAGAGAGGCGAGGGCCAAGAATGTTGGCCCAGAGTTGGAAGACTCTGAAATTTGTTGACCGAAAACCGGTTACCGACCTTTAGGAAAGTTGATCTCAGCAACAGCAGCAGCAGCAAAGGCAGCAACAGCCTGTTTCGTGGCTAACACATTTTTCGTGTTAATTGTTTTGATTAGAGTTCGATTTCCACACCAAAAAACTTGCTCTGACACTCCTTGAAAAACATTGTTTTTCGCTCCATGTCATTCATCATCCATCAGCTGTCGTTCCCTGTCCCATCGTTTGTCAATCAATGTTTACCAAAAAATGATTATTATTTCATAATTATATTTATGAAAAATTAATTGTCGGACATTATTTTGATTTGGCAACTCACCAGCTTTGCGTGTGGACGCCTACAAAATGTCCAAAAATCAATAAATGGTCAAAAACGTTGGATGGTCAGAGCCAAAGCTTAGATGATGGCCATGTGGTTACAATCTGTCCAAAATATGTATACACAAACTCATGGAAATTGAGTTTCAATGCTGCCTTGTGCTTTTTGTTTCGTTTGTTTATAACATTTAAACATAAACAATATTTTCCTCAACGTAAAACCCAATACCTTTAACCGATTTCCAGGCTTCACAGCTTCTACTCTTTTTTTTTTAATGACTCGAAGCTGCTTTGACGGCTTTGTTTATCCTCTGGCTCAGTTTACATTTCAGTTTCGTTTGAAATGTATTTATTTGTAAGCTAGTTTCGTTTGAAAATGGAGAGAAACTTGAGGCCCTTTGAGGGCATAATTATTATAAAAGATTTTTAATTCTCGTTCGTTCGTTCGTAGAAAATTTACATACACACCTGTACGACGTATCTACCTGGCTGCCTGCCTGTCGTACCTTTTATTACAGAAAACCGCTTGGCAAATATTTGAGTTACGTTTTCGTTCATTGTTTGCCCGGCACTCCTCTCCTCTCCTCTCCCCTCCACTTGCCTTATCCTATTCACTCATTTTGGCGCTTTTGTTTGATGTGCCACTTGTCGTCGTCGTCGTTTAAAGGTTCTCGTTTTGTCTTCCTTCCTTATTGCGTCGATTATAAAAAAATAAGAAATGTTGGACCGACTCTTTTGCGTTCTTTTTCGAGTTTTTTTGTGGTGTGTTTGGTTTTAAAATTGTTGTGGTGGGAATGTCTAAAATTTTATTTATGGAAAAGGTCCATAATTGCGATAAACTGGCGGTCGATAAAGAAGCCAAATTGGGTTCATAAATGGAGTCGTAAAACGTGTAACTAAATCGCACATGTGAAGTTTTATAGTTTCTGATTAAAGTTTAGAGCAAGAATAAGAATTTTTGGAATTTAGAGGTAGTTATTATATGTAGTAAGCAAATTTTTAAGAATAATAAGTAGTTAATATATGAAGTTAGCTAATTTTGAAGCATCTTCAAGGATTCAACTGTTAGGTAAACAACTTTT
>JAEIIH010034047.1:0-16942 GCA_018904745.1 Drosophila orosa | reverse complement strand
CCTTAGAATCAAGCTCTAGAAATTGCCACCAGGCTGACCTCTTTCTTGTAATACCTGTTTAAACCAGTTTTCCGCAGATCTTGCAAGGATGACACCGATTTCCATAGAAAGGAAAACGTTCTTAGTCTACTCCCCAGACTCTTGAGCTAAATCAGTTAATGAATAAACACAATTGGGCCAATAGTTTGATATAAAATTATTGCCTTATCTTAACGCTCAACGATGAGTCTTAAAGAGATAAGCTTTCGTTTTGAAATTGTTAAAGTCACACATTGCAATTTATGGTGACTAATTAGATTGCATAATATAATGAAAATGATTTGTAGTTATAAAAAATATCATTATAAATGTCAAGAATTTTAATGAAAGATTACTTAAATCGGCTGTATTAACAGGTTTTCATATTTACAATTAAAATAGTTAGATTCTTTAGCTCGCAAAACTTTTTCTTGAATGTAAGAGAACTTTTAACAGTTGATCGAATGGAAAACGCACTGTAAGGAGTTCAAAAACTCATTTAATCAGTATATTTAACTGCCGAACTCGAGGTTTATAATGATACCCATGAGTATTAATAAGAAATACCATTTTAAATGTCAAGAATTTATCTGCAAGCTAACTTAAATCGGCTGTATTAATTTCATATTTAAAATTTAAATAGTTAGATTTTTTAAAACCCAAAACTTGTTTCTTGTATGTAAGATCAATTTTAACAGTTTTTTATATGGAAAACCCAGCTCTAAGGAGTCTTTTATGAGTACATTTAACTGACAATCTCCAGGTTTATAATTCAGTATGCAACCATGTTTTACTCATTTCTTGAGGTATTTAAATCTTTGCTACATTTGTAGCTATTCCCTTGTCTCTTTTCCTCTGACTCGTTGATCCCTTGGGAGAGATAACCACCGACGATCAGTAGCGATTGCCTTGCCTACCTTAACACTTGGTTAGTTGCTTGCTATTAAGATGCACTTCAGCTACAATTTTCGCATTCTAATCAGCGTGGGTCTCGGGGTTTATGCAATTGCAAAAATCGAAAGATTGAGTGACTCATTAATTACTTTTCTGTTTTCCTTTGCAGGATGGCGGCGAGGGACACGTTGGCACCGTGCGCAATTTCGAATCTGCCGAGGAAGTGGTTGTGGTATGGGACAATGGTACCGCGGCCAATTATCGCTGCGCCGGCGCCTACGATCTGCGTATCCTGGACAGCGCCCCCACAGGCGTCAAACATGAGGGCACCATGTGCGACACTTGCCGCCAGCAGCCCATCTTTGGCATTCGCTGGAAGTGTGCCGAGTGCATCAACTACGACCTGTGCTCCATTTGCTACCACGGCGATAAGCATCACCTGAGACATCGTTTCTATCGAATCACCACACCAGGAGGCGAGCGTACAATGCTGGAACCGCGTCGTAAATCCAAAAAAGTCCTGGCCAGAGGCATCTTTCCAGGCGCTCGTGTGGTGCGCGGCGTGGACTGGCAGTGGGAGGATCAAGACGGTGGCGTGGGGCGACGCGGCAAGGTAAACGAAATCCAGGATTGGTCCTCCGCCTCGCCACGATCGGCTGCCTATGTGATCTGGGACAATGGCTCCAAGAATCTGTATCGCGTGGGCTTTGAGGGAATGGCCGACCTGAAGGTGGTCAACGATGCCAAGGGCAGCAATGTGTATCGCGATCACCTGCCGCTCCTAGGCGAGAATGGGCCAGGGAAGGGGCCACATGGCTTTCAGATTGGCGACAAGGTCACAGTGGATTTGGATCTGGAAATTGTGCAATCCCTGCAGCATGGACATGGCGGCTGGACCGATGGCATGTTCGAGTGTCTTAGCAATGCAGGAATGGTGGTGGGCATCGATGAGGATCACGACATTGTGGTGGCCTACAATTCTGGTAATCGTTGGACCTTCAATCCAGCCGTTCTCACCAAAGTATCCTCGCCCACAACTGCCCCACCCGAGTTTCAAGTAGGCGACATTGTCAAGATCTGTTCGGATGTGGAGAGCATTAAGATATTGCAGCGGGGACATGGCGAATGGGCGGATGCCATGCAGCTGACGTTGGGCAAGATTGGGCGAGTGCAGCAGGTGTATCATGACAATGACCTCAAGGTGGAAGTGGGTAATACATCGTGGACTTACAATCCCCTGGCCGTTTGCAAGGTGGCCTCCTCCACGGCCGCTGATGGGAGCTGTGCTCCTGTTATCCCCAGCGGCGAGCGACTCTCGGCGATACTCAAGAAGCTGTTTGAGCCAAATGTCTCGGGGGATGCCACCGAGGAGTTTGTCAAGGCGGCAGCCAATGGATTTGCTGTGAGTATTAATGGATCTTTGGTAACTTAACCCACTAAATCCCTCGTGTTATTCCAGGCCCGTTGCGAGGAGTATCTGGCCGGCGCCGGTCAACCCTCCACATCCAGTGCCTCGCCCAATTCCGGTCCGGATGTGAATGTAAATGGCGTGTTTGCTGGTCACACAGCCCTGCAGGCGGCCAGCCAGAATGGACACATTGAGGTGATACAAGTCCTGCTGCGCCATGCCGTTGATGTGGAGATCGAGGACAAGGATGGTGATCGGGCTGTGCATCATGCCGCCTTTGGCGATGAGGCGGCTGTTATTGAAATTCTGGCCAAGGCTGGTGCCGATTTAAATGCACGAAATAAGCGGCGACAAACGTCGCTACACATTGCCGTGAATAAGGGCCATTTGAATGTGGTAAAGACCCTGCTTACCCTGGGCTGTCATCCCAGTTTGCAGGACTCTGAGGGCGATACACCGCTGCACGATGCCATATCCAAGGAGCATGACGAGATGCTCTCCCTTTTGCTGGACTTTGGGGCGGACATAACGTTGAACAATAACAATGGCTTCAATGCTTTGCATCATGCTGCCCTCAAGGGTAATCCCAGCGCCATGAAAATTCTGCTAACCAAGACGAATCGTCCCTGGATTGTGGAGGAGAAGAAAGATGATGGCTACACGGCTCTCCATCTGGCAGCGCTCAACAATCATGTGGAAATTGCCGAACTGCTGGTTCACATGGGCAAAGCCAATATGGACAGGCAAAATGTGAATCTACAGACTGCTTTACACTTGGCAGTAGAGCGTCAGCATGTACAGATTGTCAAGCTGCTGGTACAGGATGGCGCCGATCTGAATATACCCGATAAAGATGGGGATACGCCGCTGCATGAGGCCCTCAGGCATCACACTCTCTCGCAGCTAAAGCAACTCCAAGATGTGGAGGGTTTCGGCAAGCTTCTGATGGGTTTGAGGAATGCCAACAACAAGAAGGCCTCCGCATCGATTGCCTGCTTTTTGGCCGCCAATGGGGCCGACTTGACGCTCAAGAATCGGAAGCAACAAACGCCATTGGATCTCTGTCCGGATCCCAATCTCTGCAAGACCTTGGTCAAGTGCTATAACGAACGGAAAACCGATGATGCCGAGCTGCCCGGCAATGTGGCTGGCACCAGTTCGAATGCCCGGGCACGAGCTGCCAGTGGCGTTGGCCTGCAACAATCTGCGTCAGCCAACATGCCTCTAGCCAGTGTGTCGGCTTCCTCCACCTTTGTGGCTGCTGCAGCTGCCTCCTCCTCCTCCTCCTCCGCCTTTGGACTCAATGGAATCTCCAATGAAATGAGTCAATCCCTGCATGTGGATCCCCCCAAGTCGTCGGCCAGTCTGGATGAGTGCCTCGTTTGCTCGGATGCCAAGCGGGATACGGTGTTCAAGCCATGCGGCCATGTCAGCTGCTGTGAGACCTGCGCTCCCCGCGTGAAGAAGTGCCTTATATGCCGCGAGACTGTGTCCTCGCGCGAGAAGATTGACGAGTGTTTGGTCTGCTCGGATCGCCGGGCAGCTGTCTTTTTCCGACCCTGTGGCCACATGGTGGCCTGCGACCACTGCAGTGCTTTGATGAAGAAGTGCGTGCTATGTCGCACTCAGATCGACGAAATGCTCTCATTCAGTCTTTGTTGCGGTGGAATTGGAAGGCCGGAGAAGGTAACAGCGGCAGCTGGTGTAGGTTTGCCGCTGCCTGAGGAGAGATTCATGGAAGCTGCAGCAACGGCAGCAGCAGCGGCGGCGGCGGCAGCAGCAGCAGCCTGCGCCAATGCCACTGGCCATAGCATGCCGATGAACAACACGGTGGTCACGCCTGTAGCCGGCAGCAGTAACCAATTAAACAGTCAAAATAATCTGCTGGCAGCCGCCTCCTCCTCCTCGAATATGTCAAATCTGGCGGCGGCGGCAGCAGCTGCTGGCAGTGTGATGGTGGCACCATCCAATGTCAACAACTTTCAAATGGATGATGTGCAAAAGCTGAAGCAACAGCTGCAGGACATCAAAGAGCAGGTGAGTGGCTGGGTTACGATTTCTGTGAGGCAAAAACTAAAGAACTTCCTAATTGCAGACCATGTGTCCCGTGTGCTTCGATCGCATCAAGAATATGGTCTTCCTGTGCGGCCATGGCACGTGCCAGATGTGCGGCGATCAGATCGAGGGCTGTCCCATCTGCCGCAAGACGGTGGAGAAGCGTATACTGCTGTTCTGAAGCCCCCGCTTGCCGCTGCCGGCTGCTCACACATTCCGCGCACAGTCCTCTGCACAGCCTTCAAAGTATTAAGGTTTATACACTTGGATATCTACACAACAGACTCCACAATTCTACACAATATCATATATATATACATACACCTTATATATAACTCTATATATCATTGGTCTTATAAAGCAAAAAATATATTTTTAACAAATATTCAGAAAACAAGGAAACTTAGGCGGAAATACTTTTGCTTTTCGGCGGCTCTTTGCTTATCAAATCCTTGAGAATGTCCTTCTTGGCCTCAAAGTAATCGCGGAACCACAGAATATGATCCTTTTTCTCTTGGGCTGTCACATAGGGATTCTTGGAGAGACCCACGCACACGAGCTCCATGAAGTGACGAATGGGCCCCGTGTTGGGACACCAACCCTCCAGATGCTGTTCGAGGAAAATGTGCTCCGAAAAGTCCACGTTAACGTCCTCCTCTGACCAGTCCTGCTCGTTGTCGATGGGAAAACGCCAGACCTTGCCTTGATCTGTCCACAGAACCATCTGTTCGAAGTGGTTGGCCGGCGGATGGGCTGCTTGCAGGCTTAGTTCGCGTTGATTGAGGTGCGACCAGGTGGCCAGAATGTCGCTGGAGATGGGCAGCTGTTGGGCGTCCTCCTTGAAGATGCCGAGCGGCTCGCCGCCATATAAATTGACGCTGCCCGTAAAGGATTCAGCCTCGCGCTTAATGTGCCGCTGCGGGCGCTGCTGTTGGTGGCGATCCCGCGACTGGGACGTTGCCCGGGAGGCCAGCGAACGGCGCACATACTCCCCGCGTGTCTGGTCCAGCTGCTGCGGCTGCTGGCGCCGATCGATCTTCATGCCCACGATTAGTTCGCTGGCGGGAGGAAGTGAGAAGTGTAATATATGTATACATTTTATGGCTTTAAAATAATGTTCACACCTTAGATTGAGCTCCTTTTCGCTGGCAGGAGCTGCTGCTGTGGCATCCGCCGCCTGATCTTCGCTTGAAGTTGCTGCTGCCGATTCGCTGCCGTGTCCCAGGAGTTTGGCTAGAAGCTCCGACTCGGTCTGCTTCTTGTCGCTCTCACTGGTGCCCAGCATGCTGGCAATGTTCTTTGCTGCGGTGAGAACATTCTTGGTGGCTGCCTCCTGTTTCTGGGCCTCCCTGCGCCGGCGAGTGGCATCGCCAGGACGTGGAAAGTCCGCTGGAGAGAGCTGATCTGTGGCCTGCATTGTGCCCAGCAGGCGGTTTAAACGCTGGGCTGCCGTCTCCGTGGGCTTGTCCTTCTTCTTGGTGGGCTTCTCGTCGTCCGAGGAGGAGTAGCCATCGTCGTTTTTGGACTGTGAGGAGTAGCTGGCCAATCCCACGTTTTTGTAGGCAGCCGGCAGCAGGGAACTGGCAGGAAACAAGGGTAAAATGAGTTCTTTTTTGGAGATTTAATTATGCAGAGTTAAAGCTTACCGAAAGCTCAGCCTTGGGGCGCTGCGTAGAGCCAACATTCTAGACAATTTCTTTAATAAATTGGACTAGAAATAAAAAACTAAAAATCGCTCGCGTAACAACAATCCGGCAGAGGGCTGCCAACTGGGAGCAGAAGTAGTCTTAGCTAGTTTCAAGCTAAAACTCCATATTCTACCCAATTTCTAAATCTTTACTAAAATATTCAAATTTAATTTAATTAATGAAATTAAATATTACAATTACAAATCAATAAATCTATAATTTTTGTATATATATTTATTCAAGTCTTCTGATATTCCAAAGCAGTTGGCAGTCCAGGCACCACTATGTGTGGTACCGCATTTTAGAATGGATATTCCTCTGCAAGTCTTTATCTGACTGCTTCGCCATTCTTTTGACTTTAATTTCCTTCAAGAATGTATTTAATAGATCAATATGTTATATTTTCCCTCTATTACACAGCTTTCTTCAAATGTGCAACAGTGCTATTAATTGGTATATTTGCCAAATTTAGTGCATTTTACTGCAAAGAGTGGTATTCCGAATTGCTCCTTCCGCGGTCACACTGGTCCACGCGTTTGTTTTTTGCGCTATTCCTCACTTTTTTTCGACGTACGCGTTTTGTTTTTTTGCGCGATCCGGAGTGCGATTAATTAATGGAAAACGCAAGATGCGAGCAGTGAAACTGAGTGCGAAAAATTAAAGAACGAGGAAACCGAAAACATCAGCGTCCGAGCCAGTGTGCGTGCGTGCGTGTGTGTGTTTGTGTAAGTGTATGTGTGGGCGTTTATAAATAAAACGCTCCGAAGCTGTGTGCGAAAAGCAGACGCGATAAAAGAGTAAAAGAATGAGCCCAACCAAAAACAAGAGCGAAGGAAAAGAAAGCGAATATCAGTTTTTAAGTTAAAACAACAAAAAGGCGAAGGCGAAAGTGCATTACAGTGCAAAGCGAAAGAAAGAAAGAGAAAGATAGAGAGAGAGAGTAAGGGAGCGAGAGCAAGAGAGGTGAATATCAAAGGGAAAACCCATTTGCATCGCAGCGAACGGACGGCCAAAGCGTAATTGTAAAATTCCACTGTCTGGGGCAGCCTGGCTGCCTGTTGTTGTTGTTGTCGTTGTACATCAATTGCTGCGTATGTGTGCAAGTTGTGACTGTGTGTGTGTGTGCTATATACATATGTATATCGAAGAAAAAGAAGAAAACATGGAAGTGGAATTGGAATTGGAAGTAGAATGTGAAAATTAAAGTTGAAGTTGAAGTGGAGAAGAGCGCCGCCGCTTCGCAATTATCATTATTGTCATGTGTATCTCTCATGTGTGTGCAACATTTTGCAGCTATCCCCGATCTGAATCAACCTGTTAAACGAGCGAGGAGTGTGGTGGAGCCCAAAGCCGAACTCTTAAATGGATGCAACATCAATAATCACGCAAGTTTCCCGCGACGATGAGCAGCTGAACGTCTATCCCAGCTATCCCAATGACAAAGGTAAGCAGAATCGGAATCGAGTGTTAAAACAGAAACAAAAAGCGAAAAAGCAAAAAAGAAAAATCATTTCTCTCTCCTTCATGACTTCATGACTCATCATCACATTGTCAGCCCAAAAAGCACGGCGTCACAACAAAGACGAAAGGACACTTGTCCGCTGCCAAGAAGTTCTCACCACCCCACGAACATTAGCACCCAAGACCGACCCCGACCCCCCTAAAAGCCCCAATCCCCAACGCCCCGCTGACCTTTCGTGCTCACACGATTGCGGTCAATATAATTGTAGGAGTAATATACGTACATATGTCTATTATAATAGCAATATGTCGTATTTTCCGCAAGTAGCAGCGAATTAAGTACTTAAATACTTAATTCAAACTCTATTAAATATTTTTCCTTGATTTAAGACCATGTTTCACCTCGTTAAAGCAAGAGTTAAGAAGCCAATGATGGAGAAAGAACTCTAAACTAAAATCTATTGAAAAAAGAGCATAACGAGTTATTTTAACACTTTTAAGTTTAAAGTTTAAACTTCATTTAAAACCTAAATATGTACTTTTAAAGGGGTTTATAAAAGTTCCCTTAACATTTTCAGAAAATATCTACGTTGTCTTTCTCCACTCTCCACTTTTCAAAGTCCCGTTAAGTTTAACCCTCACTAAGGCCCATTATTTTGTGGTTTCTTGACTCCACATTCTTTTTTGTAAAATCTTTCTATAATAAATAATTAAAATAGTTTTAAGAAAAATCTGTATTAATCATGCAAGTATTTATAATATTTAAAAGCGATAAGAAAAACCTCAGTAACTGCGTCATCTTCTAGAATCTAGACTGATTAATGAAATTAATTAATTTTTACACATGTTTTTAAGGCGTTAAAAACTTTATTACTACCAATATTTTCAACACAGCTGTGTGTGTGTGTTTGTGTGTTATTTTCGCCCCCTTTTTGTCCGTTGTGAATGATCTAAGCACTTGCTCGCTTCGTTTTGTGGTTATTGAATTATTTTGCGACGCAGTTGCAACTCTGCCGCCTCTCAAGCGCCACCCACCGCCCAATTACCACACACATACACACTGGCCCACTCTCCCCCACCTGTAATCAATTGATGACGTCTTTCGGTGCATGTGACGTCATTGAATTTTTCGGCGACTGCTGCACGAAAGCCTTTTATTGTATTTTCCTTTCCTTTCCTTAGCTTTTGCCTAACTGCCTTTGCATGTTTACTTTCGAGGGTCCAACAATAGAAACTGCCAATTAAATTGCACAGTAAAAAGCAGCAGAAAAAAAACATGAAAAAAAAGAAAACCACACTAATAACTAACATTTGCAAGCCGATTTTGTAATACCCTTGCCCTTTAAGTAAGCCGTACGTTCCTAGAGATTGCCAGTTTAATTAAAACTCAAGAGATTCTCATAAAACTATCTTATTATTTGATCACTTTTGATGAATTTAAATATCTTTACAAGTATGGAAAAGACTTTTATTTGTAACCATAAATATCTTAAAAAGAAGTGATTTTGTAGTTATATGATCCTTAATAATAACTATAATCCCATAATTCCTAATACAGTCGTTCTAAAAGTCTGAATTTTAAACTGTATTTGTATTTATTGATAAAAATACACTGTGTCGGGTTTTAATTCAATAACTGTCAAACTGAGCAAATTAATTGCAATATTCCATTAGCCCCCACAAAGTGTATAAGCTTTTTACTACAAAGAGTTAAAAAAATATATACATGTATAGGAAAACCGGTATATATAGAGAGAGAAAGAAAGATAGGGGGACCACAACTAGTTTTATTATTTCTGCGTTTTTTCTAGTGATGCAAACAAACAAACAAACAAAGCAACAGACGAGCAACAAAAGCGTAGCTTAAAGGTTGCGATATGGTTGTAATGAATGAATGAATAACTGAATGGTGAGAGCCAAAACTGCGAGAGATAGATAAACAAAGAGAAATTGAGAGAAAGAGCGGGTTGGAGACTGAGAGACGACTGAGGTGGGGCTTTTGGGGGTGTGGAGAAAACCGCATGAACGCCTTAAAGTAAAGTAATAACAAATTTAATCTAATCTGCGGTTGCCAATGCACCTACTATACATACATACATGGCCACCTAAATACATACCCACTTGATATATAGTATATGAAGTATTTGCGGTTAGGTGTTAATTGACGTCTCTCGCTCACTTTGATCGACGGTGCTGCCAATTTGGCGCAAATAAATGTCGCTTACCCGCCGCCTTATCTGCCCCGCCGATCGATCTAAAACATATATGTACTAACAGCGTGTATATGTGTCACGATATCGCAAATCAATTCAGACTTTACAATCTGTATTTGTTTGTCTGCAGCATCTAGTTTTGGAATCAAGTTATCCCGATTGTTCCAAATAGGGATCTCTCAGCGGTTTCCATCAGCTTGAGCTTTGGCCAGAGAGAGAGAGAGCGGCAAAGTGGGAGAGTGAGCGATTGAAAGAGCGACGTCATCGCAACTGTGTGTATGTGCAAACACTTGTGGTTAAGATCGCCAGTACATACAAATAAAGTGACCTTATATCAAGGTTTATGATATAAAGTGATTAAAAACAATGTGTATTTTAAGCTCTTTAAATGGCACTTGAAAATTACTCCTTTTTAATGTCAATTTACAGTTCAGTTTTCTACAGATAAAGTTTAGAATTAAAGCTTATTGCCTTGGATAAACGAACATAAATTTTTTAATTCTTCTAGAAATGATTTTAGAGATTAGTCAAACAAATCATATGCGTTTGAGATGGATGCGTTATAAGCAGTTGGGAATTACAAGCAACCATCTACCATTAATGCGATTATAAAGTGGTTTTGTGTTTCCCTAGTGGTGAACTTTGAAATACTTAGTACTAATAAGAGTTGGGATCATTCATTACCATTATTTGTTAACATATATTTAAATATGCCTGTGCTATTAACTGATAAAACCCCAAACTTTTAAGCTGAGAAGGCTTTTTATAAAAATTGCAATATGTTAAGAGTTAAACACTTGGACTTAAGTTCGTTTTTCTTGTAAGTTGTTTTGAAAAACCCACGACTATTATTTTGTCTTTATCTGTTGTGTGTGGGTGTGGGTGTCCGATTGTGCGAGTGCGAAGAGAACCGCACTAGAGCAAAAACCCGGCGAGCGAAGAGCAACAGTTGAAATATGTTTTTCTTTTTTATTTGAGAGTGGGTGCCGCCACTGCCGCCGCCGTTGCCGCCTAAGTGCTTTTTGCCTCACCGCGTATAAATATTTATATAGATATATGTTCGCCATACCTACATCCACCCACCACCCCTCTATCTCCGCCCCGAAACACGCTTATAAATACATCTATATTGTTTTTATGGGCAAACGCAAACGAAAACGCTCTCGTAGTATCTCATTTCTCGCCGCCTCAGCCGAACTGCTGTGATTTTTCAATTTTCTCAAGGTCTCCGATGCCAAATTACTCACTCACAGAGACACAGACTGCGCGTTTTTCCACCACCGATTTAACGCCCTTTTCTATATGTTTAACCAAACCCCCTGATTATTTATTGCTTTTCACATTAATTTGAAAAGCTAGCCAAAAATAGACAGGAAATTTAATTTTAAAGAATGCCAATCGAGGTTCAAAGATCTCCTGCATAAACAACAATTTTCCGAACATTTGAGGCTTTCGCATGTAACATGGCATGAAATGTTTATTCTTTTTTTTATATAAACAATTCCTAAAATATTTATAATTTTCTGTTGTATAAACATTATATCAATTTTAATACATTTATTGCACAAACCCAAAAATAGATAAAAAAGTAACATATTCCTGTTGTCTGTGTATGTAAACATTTATTTTCCTCGGCGATTTTTATCATTTTATTGTATAAACATTTATTATTATACATTTATTGGGCAAATCCCAAAAATATATATAAAACTGTTGGAGAACGGCATGTGAATTGGGCTTAGCTAATTATGGGATCATAAAAGAAAATGGCATATATCTGGGAGATTTAATACTAAGAGCCTAGAACTTATTCACTTTAAGATTAATTTTACATTAATTCATTATACATTAATCTTAAAAACTTTAAAAATAGCTTAAAAATGTATAAAAAGGAGCTTGAAAATTATTTTCTTTACTTAAGAACCTCTTTTTTTCCAATTTCTTGGCTAATTATGGGATCATAAACAAATTGGCGTAGTTTTTGGAGAATTAATCCTAAGAGGCTGAGATTTATTAACTTAAAAATGTGGTATTATTTTACATTAAACCTGAAAACGCTTACAAAAACTTAAAATGTTAAAAGCAGTCTGAAAAATCCTCATCTTTACTTAAGAACCTTGAATTTCTAATCCTGAAAATGATTTTCTTTACTTAAGAACCTCTTATTTCCAAAGGCTTGGATAATTCTGGGATTATAAACAAATAGGCATAGATCTTGGAGAATTAATTTTGAGAGTCTGCGATTTATTTACTTTAAAATGAATTATTATAAAAGATTAAACTTTAAAACTTTAAAACTAGATAAGAAATGTATAAAAAGAAGCCTGCCAATTATTTTCTATACCAAAGAACCTCTAATTTCCAAAGTGTATACAATTTTCGACATTCTTCTAGCTGAAATACACGAAACAGACAGACAACAGATGCATTGCATTTCTTAATTATTGAAAAAATAATATTATATTCGGCGGCGCACACAAGATGAGAGGCTGCGGACTGCGTGCAAAAGATTTGTGCGATGCCACTTCCTATATACTAATGCGCCGAACCCAAGGCAAGAATAAGAAACTTTTTAAAAACGATGGCATCAGCTTTTCCTTTTTCAAATCGATAAAGGTCAACGAGTTCTGTCCGCCGCCCGTACATTAGGATTTTATCTCGTTTGGCTGATACATTTAGGTTCGTTGAACTGCGATGGGGGTTAAATGTTAAATAAAGGCCAACCCCCAAAAAAACAAAGACATGGCTTTGGGGTGCTGCAATTTTACAGAGCAATTCTTATAAAGCGGGAGATGAGTTTACGAAAATTGTAAAGCAGGTGTTTCTATAGCTACAGTGGGAGAAAAGCTTCAAGTATAGATTTATTTATAATAATAAAAGAAATATAATAAAAGTTCAAGAGATTATGACGCTCTGGTATTCCCTTTTCCGATTCTAGAATCTGTATAACTTCTTTTCATAACCATTTCCACTTGTCTTGGCCATTTTTATCACGTGCCATTAACTTTGTTTGCCATCTTCTTCTGCCATGGCTTTAATTCAGAGCCGTCTCTATCTCAAAGTTAAATAAAAACGAACGAAAAAAAAGCTTCATAAATATGCTGAAGGTCGAGACTGTGTGTGGCTTTTTTGTTGCTCTTGGAATCGGCCAGAAATGATATCATAGTGTGTGCTGTGCTGCCCCCCTGCCAGATAACAAACATTTTTGATTAGATAAGCGTCTGTGTGTGCTGTTCTGTTCGAAAGTCGTATAAAAATGCTATATTGTGTACTGTGGCTGTGGCTATGGCGGCGGCGGCATGTGGGCAATTATATTCTCAATGTCTTATGAATTTCTGTTCTATTTGCTTTAAATTAATTATCAAATAATTCCCCTCTCTCGCCATGTCACCCTCCTTGCGTTATCTGACAGCGGAGACCTTGCCCGCCAACAGAACCGCACAGAACAGACCCGAACTTGTCAAAAAAAGAAATGGGTGTGTGTACAAGTTATAACAAAAGAAAATCTGTAGAAATGCTCATTGCCATTCCGAATCGGTGGAGATATGTATGTACATGTGTCTGGATGTGGCCTGTGCCTGTCCTGAAAGACCAATCCCAATCCCAATTGACGCGTGAGGCCGTTTAACACAGTCTGACGGAGAAGGACTCGTTGACATTTACATAAATTAATGCACCGATTCTTCTGGCTGTCTTTACTTCTTTTATTTGTTGTATTTTCTTTATCAGTTTACATAAATCTGTGATCTAATCGCTTGACTTTGGTTAATATAAAATTGTACTATCAACTATTTTGGCCTTTCTTGAGTTCGACATTGAAGTGGGCTAAAGAATAATAGAATTTGATGGGAATGGAATGTGTTTTCCCTTTTTAATTATTACAAAAATTGATTATTATGATTATTCAATCAGAAAATTAGTTTTTAATTGGTTTTAATTTAGAGAGAAAAAATGCCTAGTTATATATACTATAAAACCTGTTTTTATACCAAGGAAATCACAATTATTTCATTGAATTTAATTACTATGCACCAATTAATTTGTAAATTATACAAATTAATTATTATACCAAATTATATAAGAAAAAAGGTGATTAGCTAAGTATAAATAAATAACAAATTCTTCAAAGTAAATTGTAGTTACAAAACTACAACAATTTACAAGTACTGAACAAAATCCCCTGAAATATTTAATACTTCAACTTGTTTCGCATATTTTCGTCCCATATTTGGGTGTCTATTAATCGAATCTAACAGAGACATGACAGATTGTGTTGCCCCAATAATGAGCTATAAATATGGTCATCTAAATATGTCTGGAAACGAGCACGAAAAGAATGCGAACCGGCTGCCCACACAAAGCAGAGCGCTTTGCTTGAAACACCTTATAAATAGGACAAAAGCCTATTTGAGTGTGATGTGGGGGCTGTTGTTGGATGGGTTGTTGGATGTGATTGCGATTGGAGTGGTGGACTGGCATAACGGAGGTGTTGCTCCATCGCTCCATCGCTTCAGCGGCGACCCAAATATAGATTGCCTATCAATAATCAGCAAGGATACACATAGAGCTCGGATTTTCAACAAGTTGAGTGTTTTGCCCCTCCGTTCCTTTTATGCAAAGTTATGCAAAGAGTGATGAGAGAGAGAAAGAGAGGTGGGTGAAGGCTGCTGGGTAGGTTCACCTGCCTAATAATTACAAATGCCAGACGCTGGAGAAAAAAAAGCTTTCATTATGCCAGAGGAGCGACAGCAACTACTACAACAGCGTGCAGCACACGCTCATAAAATATTCAAGTGCATTTGCACTTCACTCCTAAGGGTTCTATATATGCAAGAAAAATACATTAGGGAAAAATCCTAGAAGAAGCTGAAGATGCTAGCAGCTATGAGTACTCTTTGTAGACTGGTCTTTCGGAGAGTAGAAACTTCTATATAATAGTTCTTTCTAGAGATTTCTTTTTAATTTTTGAATTTATTAAGGTTCTAAACTATTTATATTTTCGTATATTTGAAGATTTCTTTACTTCAAAAGAAATCCTTTTATGTGGCTACTTTTCAATTTAATGTAAGAACTATATAATTTCTTAAAAGTTTAAACTTTAAACGATTTCTGCTTAGAAATAAAAATGCAATTAATCTTTTATTTACTAGCTCTCAGAATACTGAATGGTTGTTCGAGTAATGGAACTCAAAATAGAATCTATGAGGTTCTTTCAAGTTGTTTTATTCTTGGAGAACCAAGCTATTAATAAATCTTAGATGGAAATGTAAAAAATAGTGGAGTTTTTGATGCTGTTTCTGTTTCGCTTCAAAGATTGTTATTTACTGTTACAAAATTTTCATCTCCATGTAGAAACCTTCAGGAAAGTGTATGGAAAATGTAACGACACAGAAAGAAAAAGCTCATAACATCCCAAGCTCAGTTTTCACTTGGCTAACGGTTCAATGAACCGTTACGTCTAGCTTAGCCAGCAATAAGGACGCCTGCAACACCCCACTACCACTCCCACTCCTCCTCCCACTCACCCACATCGCCCACTTGAAGCTTGTTTTCCCAGCTAAGTGATGTTTGACTGCTGTTTCCCTTTGTTGCCACACAATGCAAATGGCGGACGGACGCATTTTCGCCATTCTACATCCTTTTGGCCCCTATGCACTCCCATCCGTAATAGCCAAGGTGGCCGCACCTCAAGTCAGCTTAAAGGTCAACCTCTGACCTTCTATCCACCTATCTACATATCTATTTATCCAACTTACTATCTCGCTAACTGGCACTCTATGTGCCACAGTTGAACTTGCCTAACTTGAACGCAATTGAAACTGTATTTGTATTAATTTAAATTTAAATTAATATACAATTAAAATTAATATAATGTGTATTAATATATTAAAAATTATTCAGAATAATTAATAAGAAATTTGTATAGGTTATAAAAAGGGAATTATGATTTTAGTCAGAAGCTTGAAATGCAGGGGTCATTTCCGACCCTAAAAATCATATATATTCTTGATCAGCATCAAAAGCTGAATTAATTTAGACAAGTCAGGGAAAAAATTTAGTTTTAAACATTTTTTCTAAATTTTATAAGGGGGTAACATCATTAAAATTGTCAAAAATATTCAAAAAATCTAATTTTTTTTAATTTAAAAATGCAGTATGCATATATAGTACCCTAAAAAAACTATCACAGTATGTAGATCTGTTATCCTATTAAAAACTAGCACCGAAAACATTTCCGAATTGAAACTAATGAATTTTTCACATAGATATGATCAAATTTCCAACTGGAAAGGGTATAGAAATTTCGGTTTCCCAAAGTAGCGTCTATTCTTGTTAAAATTTGGTTAGAAAATCTTTTTTCCCTTTTGTTTCATTACAAAAACCTAATTTTTTGAAGAAAACCGGATATACATACATATTTTTAAAGCAGCGAAGGGCACGCCGTGGCTCAATATGCTCACGCTGCTCAAACCGTTATCTTTTTTTCGGAGGTAGCTGGCCGAGCTGTTGCTCAAACCGTTAGATCTCGTGCCCTCCGCTGTTTTAAAACATACAAAATCCTAATTAAAGTCTGAATATTAATTGCTTAACATAATTTTAGTTTTCCAAGTAATCATTAAAATGTAAAGCTAATGTTTTAAATTAGGGAAGTAATACTGTAGCTCGAATCGCTCGCTCTACCTGCGACTTTGTTTGTGTTTGCATGCAATTATAGCATTTCCCATCGATTAAACGCATGTTTCTACCGCACGCCCCTGCCACGCTGTTGCCGCCTTCTAGTTTTGCCTTTGACTTCTATTTTTAAACATATTCGCACAGAAAAACACAAAAACAGAAACACGCTGCTGGCTGGCTGGCGGCCGCCGCCACACGAGCAACTAAAACAAATTGCCTTCTGCATTGCATGTAACAAACTGCAGTATTAACCAGATATAGAAATTGGAATAGATCTATATTTGTTTTATGCAAATGTGTAGCAAACAAAACAGACAATGTTTATGTCATTATGGTGCGCCAACTGTAAATAGTAATCCGAGCAAGGCGGTCGAAAATGGAATGAAAATATATACTATATATAGACGCGCATGGAGGAAAACATTGTGGTGGGCGTTATGCATATGTATATTGAGGGGTCTTAAATATTGTGGGAGAAGTTTTTATGAGGCAGCTAGAATTTTGTTTAAATTAATGGAGGAGCCATCATC
>JAEIIH010034044.1:3836-14433 GCA_018904745.1 Drosophila orosa | reverse complement strand
GAAATTCGATACGAATACTTTTATCAGATAAATCCTCCTTCAGATAAATCCTCCAATTATAGAGGTCCACCCTACACACTTCCACAGAGGACAACGCGACGACTCATTAGTCTTCGCATTGTGCAGGTCGCTTTGAGCAGAGAAAAACAAAAGTAAAGATAAAGATGAGGCGAACAGTAAGCCAGAAGAGAGAGGAAGATGCAAAAATAACCAGAAACAGCTGCATTTGTACTGGAAAGAAAAGAGATCTGCACATGCGCTCACTGCATTCTTTCGGTGATTTACCTGCATTTCAGTTTTCAATGCGGCGAGCAGAAAAATCTGATAACAAAAGCCGAAGTGTATGAGAACAACAACAAAAGGCAGCAACAGCTGGCTGGCAGAGAAGTTGAATGAAACAAGCAGGAACAGCTGCCTCTTGGGGCTCCAACTCTCGCCCCCGCAAAGTAAAGAGAGAGTTGAGTTAAGTGAATAGCCAGCAGAGTGGCTCTCTTAAGTCGAATCTCTTTATGCAGTGGAAAAAATTGTTGAAGGATTTGTGGGTTGAAGAAAAAATATATAGGGAAAAGAATATCAAATCTAAGATAAATATAATATTTTAGTTGATGAAATGTTTAAAACAAACAAGTACAAAAATATTTATAGATTAAGATTACAAAGTAAACCCTTAAAATTGCAACTGATCCTTTAAAAGCAAAGTACTGACACTCCTTTTGGTTACAGATTTTTTTTCACCAGTGTAAATGCTTCTCTTAGCCACAACACTTAAGAGAAAGTCGCACTGAGCGAAACTGAGAGACCGCCTTGGAGAGCCAGCCAGCCAAAGTCTATTTAAACAGCGCACAGCGCTCGCTTCTTTTCACTCAGTTTTTCGGCAGCACTAAAAACACATCAAAAACAAAACCCCCTCACACAAAGCGTGAATATCCGTAAAATCGCCGGGAAAAATATATCGCGGAATGATATTTTGAAACTTGTTACGAAAAGTTATAAACGGCACTTTTGATATATTTTTGAACGGACGGCAGTGGAATACAATTTGGCTGCCTTAGCTTCCAAAAATACGCGGTGCGTTTCACAAATCAACCAAAATATATAACATATATATATACACATAAATATATACCTGCTGAGCATATTGAAGCAGGCAGACAACATAACAGCAACAGCAAAAGCAAAAGAAATCAAATCAGCAACAACAATCAAAAGTTAATGCGAAAGACCGGAGAAGTAAACAACAAGAGCGTAAAAAGCGTGCTTTTGCGTTCGTTGCCGCGTTAAAAATATAACAAAAACAAAAATAAGAAAAGAAATGTGTACGAAATTCCAAAAGTGCAAATTTATTTAAATCACAGCGCCGCAGTGCCAGTGCTCAACGTTCAAAGTTAACAACAAACGCCGGAGAAGTTGGCTAACAACAAAAAACGGCACATCTCTCGTCCCTAGTAGACTGGAACACAATTCGCGCGTCTAATTGAATTTGGTGCGCGAATCGCGAAAACAGGAAAAATAAATAACGTTAAAGCCTCGACGGTTAACACACATTGCAGCCAACCTGTGGCTCCGGCTTCGTTTTCAATTCCAATTCCGATTTGGCTTTTGATTTTGATTTGGATTGTGATTGTGAATTTGTGTATTTGGATTGCGAATTGGACTTTTGTGCCGGTCGGTCAGCCATCCGGAAGCCAATCCAAATGCAATTGTTTTAAACAAAAGCTGAGCCGAGCTTTTCTACCTGTTAGACAACAAATCAAGCGGCGACCACAGCAGCAACAACCTCATCATGTGGTGCATTGTTAACCTGCCCAACGGCACCCAGCAGGCCGTCAAATGGGATCCCAAAGCCAATGGTCAGGAGTGTCTGGAGAAGGTGAGTTATCGTTTAGGTGGTAATTGTCCATAGAATTTACTTGCAAGCCAAGTCATTATTTCCCTTTTTAAAGAAATTTGAGTTATGTTTTCCCATAAGATCTTAAGTTTCTAAGTTTCTGTGTCATATTCATAGTCACCTTGCTACTTTTACTTGAAATAACCTCACACAATGCCAAGAAAAGTCGTAGGTTGTGAGTTAAAGAAGTTTCAGATCTCTTTTTCCAGTTTAAAACTTAAAATCTTTGTATTTGCTTTTGGATTTATTAAATTTTAGGTGAAATAATAATACACTCAATGCTTTCTAGTTCTTACAAAACATGTAACTCAAGTGTTTTGTGAAGATATACAAAAAATTGTATAATATCAAACAGCCTTAAAGATTATCCATTGTAGCTTACACAATCATTTTCTCCATATGTTTCTTCCCCCTTGAGATTCACTTTTGGGGATTTTCCTTCAAAAGAGGAGAGGTGCAGTGAAAATATATTAAAAATTACAAACTTATTCAATTTGTAAACATATTTCCTCGATGAAATTTGTATTTTATAAAACTTCCTTTCATTATGATTCACAAGCGTATGAATGAATGGATTGCCATGATTAATCTCCAATAAATCCCATATACTCATTCAACTTCAGCTTACTTTACAATGTGACCTCTCTTTCAATTGATTCTCTATAATAATTTCACCAATTTAACACTTGACAATGTTACTCAATACTCTCTAATAAAAGTCAAGTTCTAGGCTATTGAATATCAAAGATTCCAACCTTAAGGTTACAGAACTCAAGAGAAAGTCATCACAACACGGTCATTACATCAAGGTCCTCTGCCACACGTTCCGATCAAGTAGTCGCCTTGAAATTACCTCACAATCTTTACCAGCTTATCGATCCCCTATCATATTTTACGCAATTTTGGCACACGTGTATCGTGTTCCCATCAAAAATTACGTATCCCTTGGGAAGAGGATATGGTGTAACACTAAAGGGGCCTTCAATTCACTCGAGTCTCAGGTGGAGCCAGAAAAAAAAAATGCTATAGAAATTGGTTGGGTTTTATCTTTGGAAATAAATAACTAAAAAATGATTACATTTTTATGGGCGACGTGCAAAGTTGTTGACGACTCACCAGGCCAACGAAAATGTTCTCATTTCATTTTAATGGCGGTCTTTTTTTTCCTTCATTTTTTTTATGGGGAATTTCGTTACGGCTAATGCCAGAGGAGCGGCTTAACTATAAAAAAAAAGCAAAACAAATACAAAAATGTTATGAAAGAATCTTCATTTAAAAGCACTTGATTCAATTTCAATGAAACTTTTTTTGTGTGGAGCTGCTGGACCTGCAGTCTGCCCTGAAATTCCGTTCACGCTTTATCAGTGGCAAAAATGAGTGTATTTTTTTTTTTTTTTGTTAATTTCGAATGGCATGCCGTTATCAGCTCAGAGCCGTGTCCAATTTCATTGTCTTGTTGTTTACTAGTTTTGCGCTAATTCATTTTAAATGCCAAATTGCCAAAATACCCTTGACTCCCAAGCTGGCCCCCCCTGCGATAGTTTCAGAACACCAAAGGTGCGAGGAAAACAACAAAGGAACAGCAGCGATAGCAAGGTGTAGTGCGATTGGGATTATTTATGGTATTAAGTGTAAGGTACACAAGGAAAAACATTTAATTACACTACAAAATTATTTTAATTATAATAATTAGAGGCTAATTAAGGTTTATAAGACATTTTACCGAAGTATTTGACTTTTTAAAGAGGGATCATGCAAGATATTTCTTCTTTTTATACTCAAGAGGTTTATGTAATAAAACTACTGATCCCCTGGTACTTAAATGAAATTTAAAACAGAAATAATTGTATAATAGTAATAATTAGAGAATTATTAAAGGTTTTGACTTTCTAAAGGCACATCTAGCTAGATCTTCCTTTCTTTTATATCTCAAGATCTGATCCCCTGGGACTTAAAATAAATTATATCAACAAATTATTGTACAATAATAATATTTCGAGATTTCTTTAAGTTTATAAAACATTTTACTAAAGTTTTTGACTTTCTAAAGAGGCATCATCCAATATCTCTCGTTTTTCTTATATCTATAGAGGCTTATGTAATAAAACTACTGATCCCCTGGAACTTAACTAAGCTTAGGCGTCATATGGTATAATTTCTTGCGGTGTAGCTGCTGCTCCGCTCGTGGGTTCAATGTCCAAGTGGCCGCCACTTGAGGCGCTTAAAGTAAACACTTGACCAGGCCGCTTCTGTTCGGTTTTGTTACTATGAGAGAGGGCGCGATGATATACATACGATTATGCTTTGCCCGTGGCTCATTATTGACACCGGCGAAACCACCACTTGAACCGTAAATTTTCACCGCCCTGGCGAAAGATTAAAGTCAATTTGGCAATTCGCCTTGTTTGTCAGGCTAATTAAGACTTTGGCTTATTTGCGCAATCTAATCAGGCAAACTTATCAAATAACGTTCTCGCACACACACACAGAGGCTTTAATATTCATGTGTATTTGTCCCAGTCCCAGTTTCAGTCTGCAGTCCCCAGTTCCAGGCCCAATTCGTTGCCAACTTTATTATCTCGACAGCAGAAACAAAAACAAGGAACGACAAGACACGAAAATATGCTTCTCAACTTGTGTTTCTATCTTATCTAACGACTATGGCATTATCAGGAGGGGGCTAATTTGCTATCAACATTTAGGGCTTTGGAGTGAAAAGTGAACGAACATACATACATATATACAGAGTCAAGTCGTATTGGGGCCAGAACGTAGATGGTTTTTATGACGGGGGGCTTAGCCCTCTTAAATCGTTGCAAAAGGTTACGAGGCGCTTTGTTTCCAGTTAGTTCGCGATTAATGATTGCTAATTGAAAGCCCTTTATTGAAATATATGGGGTTATGTGATACTTGGGCCAGACCACCCTTCAAAAACCAGTTTCAGTTCCGGCAACGACACTTTGTTGCACTGTCAGGGAGATAATTTTATATTTATTGGCAACTTATACAAAGAATACCATTTGTAGATAATGGTATAAATTAGTCACTTGGCATTGAGATCATCATCAATAACTGGATTCATGGGAATATACATATATAGTATATAAAGAGTACTCTTTGTCAACTCTTGTTTGTCTGGTTTCAAGCTTAACTGTTGCATTATTCCCCCGGGTTGACATTGAATCGGAAACGTTATCAATTCCACATGCTCCAAATCACGAATGTATGGCCTGGACTTTTTGTATGCTGCACCGGTCCAAGGTCCAATAACACTGGCTATCACCCCTGTTGATCTGGGAAAACATCTGGCATATGTACATAATATAACCCATATAAAAATATATATATATTTGATTTGGGGCCCCCTGGGAGGGAGAAGCCGCTGTGATTCGGTTCGTCATCGGATTAATCGAATTAATATTTTTCGTTCGCTGCGATTTAACTTTGAGCCATGCGTCAGCTTAATCTATAAGCAGGAATACCAAATTGGTGTTGGCTTATCATATAAAAGAATGACGCGCCTCTTGTAACGCCAACGATAAGGCGTGTCCAAGAGCGTTACACACTCGTCATCGATGACAATGAGAAATCCAGGCTATTAATAAATTTAGTCAGGTGAGTAAATTTAATTAATTAATTTGAAGGACAGGCTGCTGATGATTCAAAGAGTTTTGTCAATGTCACCTGGCGTTAAGGGTTCACCCGGGCAGGTGACAAGGGTCCAAGTCTCGAAACCAAGGCTCTCGGCGATAATCCCGCTTGGGTGTAAACGAACTTGTGAGATACTGAGGCTCAGATAAGGGCGTTTACATAACTTTTGAGCTGGGGCGGAGGCGCCTTATCGCGGCTAATGAACCCCGCAGAAATGGGGGGGATAATCCAAGGGATCGGGTCTTTGGAGGGTGGTTGCACATTTTAATTACAACAAAGTTTTTCACTCGTACGAACAATCGCAAACCGAAAAAGTTTCGCCTTGACGTCATTTAGAAGGCCGACGCTTTCGACGAGTTTGCATGTCAAAGGAGAATTACATTTTCGTTACCCCGATTTAACAAATGTATATGGGCGTACTTCTTGGTAGGTTCTCTATAAATGTTCACATGCAAATAAGCCTGCTGTTTTTCGGGGTGTGTATGACTGTTCAGTGAAGTCCATTTAGTGGGGAAACTTAATTTTCCCACCATATGCAACAGTTTTATGCTCGTTAATAGTTACTTGCAATTACCAGCTACTTGTAATTGCATTTAAAATTGCCATTTTCGTTGCTCGTTTGTTGTCGTCAGAGAGTTTTGGAGTGGCCCTTTGAGTTGTTTTTGATTTTCTCGGCTTCTTCGAGTGGACTGGATTGGTTGGATTGGTTGGATAGGCTTTTCGAGCATGTTCTCAAGGCCTGCTGTTACATGACAAAGTCCACAAAAACCGGGAAGAGGAAAACATTTGACGTTGCAGTGTCACGATAGTAAAAACACTGATAAATCCCACGCTTGAATTTGATCAATAGGTGTGATGAAATTGAAAGGAATTGTTTTTCTCAGAAACTGTGCAGTAATATAGGGTCTTAGCTCATACTAAAATATGGTGATAAGGGGTTGGGATTTTGTAATACTTAAGGGATATATTCTTTAGCTTTCTTGTTGAAATTAAATCTGAGATCAGTAAGATTATAAAGTATTACTTTAGGGGTTTCAAATCCCTTTATAAATTAGCCAAATCTATGAAACAAAATACATTTGCACGGAATTTTTAGGCCTTAAACATTTTATACCATATTTTTAGAAGCCTTCCTGAGGGATTTCTAACCCCCCAGTAATTTTTTATTGTTCGTTGCTAATATCTTTGCTTCTCTGTACATTTAAATGTATTCCTTATCACTGAATCCTCCTCCCTAGGGAGAACTATATTTAATTATAGCCCCAGGACCTTAAAGTGTGCATAATATAATTCCGCCACAGCCTGACTGTGCGTATAATGGTCTCCTTTTCACATTGATTGTGATTCCTTATCGGATTGCCTGTCAACAGGCTGCACTAATCAGATCTTTCTACTCTGGCGACACGACATCTATTTTCTAGGTGTAATTATATTTGCGAAGGCTGCCATTGCCGGCTCCCTTTTGTGAAAGCCTGCCTCCCTGCCTCAGAGGGGCAACAGGGATGTGGCAACAGAATATGGGGGGTTGGGGGGCGGATTACAAGGCAGCTGCCAGGATAGATGGATGGATGGATGAATGGATGGGTTCCCTGCAACACCCTTGAAGTGTGGGATTACGAGAAGGGCGTGGCAGCTGGGCGGATGGGCGTTGCTTGAGTGTGCGAGTTGCAACAATTGAAAGATGTGCAACGAGGCAAGTTTCCAGGCAAGATTTGATGAGGCAGCTCAAGTGGCAGGGAGGCTGGAGACGGAGACGGCGACGACGGGTCAAGTGCAGCAGCCGCTGGCCAATTTGCTGTGTGTCTCTCGTGTCGCGACAAAAGGCCAATTCAGGCTGAGAAATTTGAATAGCATAGCTGAAATATATATAGCATAGTTGTGATTTTATTCATGTTCTTTACCAGTTAAATTTATTTAAATATTTTACAACCCATGAAACCTGAGAGTAAATGTTGTAGAAATTAATTTTCCTTCAAATGACTCATCTTCTTTTGGTGAATTTTTAATAAAAAGTACATAAAGCACGTGCCCATGAATTAATGTCAATGCTATTTACTTACCAAAAAAACTGTCGTTATCCAGTTGGGAATTTAATAATCCAAATGAACCTGCTATAAAATATTTATTGCTTAAATTGGGTAGCCAAAACTCATCATGTTTTCTGTTTAGTAAATAAGCAAGACATATATCCAGATACACACATCTCTTGCTTATACTTTTTTGTTGTATATATAATTAACAAAAAAACAAATGTCAAAAGCACAACGAGAACGTGAAATATACATATATACTTTGTATCCCATAGTATATATCGTCGTGTTGGTGGCACTCTTCCATGTGTCTCTTTGTTTATCACCTTCTTCTGATAAGCTCGGAAATTTCTTATATTTAATACTCGATGTCAACAACTCGAAACAGAACAAGAAAGGCAGACTGATAAAAACTGGTAGGAAGACGGGGGGAGAAGTAGGAGGGAGATGACAGGTAGAAGCAGTCAAGTCAGATATCAAGAGCAATCAAAGCGTAAATGATAAATAAGCATAAATAATTTCGTTTTCCACGGGGTTCTCTTTTTTTACTAAAACGCAATTTGTGCGTTTTTTTGCGCGTTTTCTTTATTCCATTTGTTTGCCATCAACAGATGTTAAATTGAAATTCAAATTTCCCCACCACATCATCACACACACGTTTTATTTGTTTATTTATTTACTTAGAGTAAAGTTTAGTGATTAATATTAAGCATACGCCCTGTGGAATGGCCTTTTTAGCCTTGGCCTAAATGCGGTTTTACGGGAAGTTATATTTCGCTAAGAAAATCACACACAGCACGTGTTTTACAAAAAGAATAAGTTATAAGCAACAAAGCACTTGAAGAAATTATATGTTTTTAATATGGAAAAATATATATTTACAACCAAAACACCATTTTAACAGCCTCAGAAACAGTTTAGGATCAAGTTATTCTCAAGTAAGGCCCATTATAATCCCATCTATCATCATTCCATATCTTTATTTACTGTGTATCTGTATGCGACTTGAGATGGTTTTATGTGTTCCTCTCCGTTTTAGGTTTGTGTCTCTGTCGCTGTTTTTTCGATTTTGTTGTTCTTTTTTCAGGCAGTCGAGAGCCAAGCCCATGCGAAAAAATGTAAAACGCAAAAGGCACAAAACGAGATTTACCTATTTTTGTATTTTTGTCAAGTTTCGTTTTTCGTTTTTTCATTTTTTCGCTTTATTTATTTATTTATTTATTTTTTGTTGCTTTTATTATTTGTGTTTTTCGCCATATATGTATTTCTGTTTCTGCATTTGTATGTAAATTTGTTATTTTATTTCTTGGCATTGCTTTCTGCTCCGGTTCTGCTCCGGTACAACGCTTCGTTTTGCTTTTATTTGTTGCAGTTCGCAAGAGTTATTAACAATTTAAACAAACAACCAAAGATAAATACGAATTTAAGGCTAGTGAGTAGACACATTTGGCACCTCTTCGAAGAGCGAATCTCGCGAATATCTCTCGACAAGATACAACGCAATAGAGTTTATTTTAATTGGGCAACTACAAAGATTATAATTAAATTTCTTTATTTAAAACGCCTGAGAAATTGACAAACTCATTTATTTTTGGATGCATTGAACCTTTGCAAACACAAGCGAAGCCATCAAATATTTTTGGTTGTTTTTCGCAGCGAAACTATTTCAGTCTTTTATTTGATTTTTAAATGATTTATTCGGCTTTCCTCTGTTGACTCTTAATTAAGACCACGAAAATTTATTAGCTTTTATCGTTTCAAAGTGTATGCCGAATTGGATCATTGCTGGTTTTGATTTTTTCTCCGCCACAACAAAGGTGCCATAAATTTTTGAAGCTCACACACACGGAACCTAAAAACAACACAATGCGAATACTATATATAGCTTATTTAATTTTTTCCACCACTATTCGAATCGGTTCGGGGCTTTTCACACTATAAAGTTGAAAGTTCTGTAACACCCAGGGACATGGACAGAGGCGATAAAGTTATTTAAAACCAAGACATACATATTCAGTGACCGCTGTTATTGCTCCATTGTTGTTTACCGCTTAATTAGTTTCCGTCCTCGAAGAGCAGAAGTCAACTGAAAATTACAAAAAACCAAATAAAAACCCAACCAGTAGTTTGTAGGGAAATAACAATAAGCATTTGCATTGATTGCAATATAGTCAGTGATGCATAAAATATCTATGCGTATCCATAAATTTCCCAATGGGGGTTTCCTTGGCCCAAAATGCTAATCTATGTGGAATTTATTTATTTATGCAATCTCTATGCTAATCAATTGCTTTATTGGCTGCTTCTATGCTGCAGAATGCTGGCAAAAATTAATTTTCCAAACAATTAAATCGGAGTCGGGGGAGGAGAAGCGTTCACCCACTACAAAGCCCAATGTCGTTTGCCAATTTCGGAATTAATTGCAACTAGCTGGAGCTCTCAGCTCTCAGCTCTCAGCTCTCTGCTCGGACCGTAAACCAAACACCAAACACAAAACGCAAAGCCCATGCATTTTCCCCCATTTTCCTGCCATCACTTTTATGTCGGTCCGGTTGCAGCAGGGCGTTTATCATGTTCGCTGGACATTTGTGTGCCTGTGTCCGAAAATGCAAAATGCTCGACTCCTCCACAGGCGATGGGCAACCTGGGGACAGACCACACACACATTTTCAGCTGCAGGGTTGCCAGGGAGACCTTCTGCCCAGAAAACCATTTAATTTAGTTTTCATTTCTTTGCCAAAAAAAACCAACTAGTTTTGACTGGCAACAAATTTGATTAAAAAACTTTGGTTTTTTGGTTTTGGCTGGAATAGTGTTGGCTATGATTTTCAACTCCATAATTAGTAAATCGCATCAATTCTAACTTTTAAGGTAAGGTTTTTTCATGCTTATTGACAAAATATTGCCCTTAACTTTTCCAAACACAAACTTGGGAATTATAAAACAAGAAAAAAGTTGTTACAGATGAAAAACCTCAGAGAGTCCTAACAAAAAAAAACCTGATTAAAAGTCAGAGTTCAAGGAGGTG
>JAEIIH010034043.1:0-30558 GCA_018904745.1 Drosophila orosa | reverse complement strand
TTAAAGACCTGTTTACGTCGAAAACGAACTAAAATAGCTCGAATTAGTATCTTTAAGTTATAGAGTTACTTATAGTACTTTTTGAATGTATGTACCATGGATTTATTCACTTAAATACAAGAGTACAATCTCCTACGACATCAACTAGAAACCAATACAATACCCACCTTGTGCATGGAATACACAGCCACCACGACCAGCACATGCATTATGTTGTGGGAGTTCAGATAGAAGTCCACCACTCCCGGAAACCACTTCTCCGGTATTCGCATCGCACCGATGGCACCGCCCAGAATGGAGACGCCGTCCTGTAACAGAGATGGTGGTCCCAAGATTAGATTGAATCTGACAGTGACAACGTCTTCAGTGTTCTGTGTCCGCCGGGCAAATTGGGTAGCGGCTCTGTCCATTAACTCGTATGTACATATGTATGAAAATGTGACTTACAACTTCAACCTATGCGCACCGAGAGAGGCCAGCCAAAAACGTTTAGTTATATATATATATATAGAAAATAGCAGTTAGTCAATTGGAATGCCCGGACATACGCACCTGCAGGTAGACATGGGAAAGGGCCATGTGGCTGCCGCCCACCATTCCCCGGATGCGCAGGAAGGTCAGGATGGAGCGCATGGCAAAGGGTAAAGCGAAGCACAAGCGACGCTGCCAGGGTGAGCTGGCAGTGAGAGCCTGAAAAGGATAACTCACAGATCATTGGATATTTCGGTAGCTAATAAATCTGATACTCACCTTGTAGAGGCCCCACAGCGAGAGTAGGCAATAGGAGACAATGATTAGCCACTTGAGCACGGGCGGGAAGCACAGTGTTGTGGCTGTGACCAGGGGCAGGGCACCTGAAAGAAAAGAGACAGCCGAGGAGGTGATAGTGGTTGTCACACGAAGTGTCTGGCCATTGATAAGGCAGCTCGGCTCAGTCGCAAATCTAAACTCAAACACGATGGAGGGCCTGCCAGCTTCCGCTTGCCTAATCTTTGTTGCCTTAACTCTCGGTTCAATTGTCACCACCGGGGCCATTCAGGGCGGAGTGTTCAAGGAGCTAACAACACCCCTGGGCCACCAGATCATGCGGCTGGCCAAGTCCGCGGAGATGCGTTCCTTCATCGACGCCAGTGTGAGTCCCTGCGATGATTTCTACGGCTATGCCTGCGGCCACTATGCGTCGATCAATGCGGCCACCCTGGATAAGGACACCAACATTGGTCAGGTCATGTTTGCCAGCTATCTGCGTCGCGCCAGGCAGATCCTCAACCAGCCGCGTATGAGCTCGGATCGGCCCATGGAGACGCGAGTCAAGTACTTCTACGAATCCTGCCTCGACACTGCGGGTTTGAGGACAAACCAGCGCTCCCAACTACTCAACGTTTTGAGGGAGTTTGGCGGCATGCCTGCTGTGGAAGGCTCCTCCTGGGACGAGTTCCAGTTCGATCCCCTCGAGACGATGGCGCAGCTTCTGCGTCGCTACGGAAAGCTAACACTTCTGGGAGTCTATGTGGCCCCGGACTTCACCAACTCGCAGATAAATCGGTTGTACTTGGGTCAGAGGGACGATCTGGCGTTGCGGGACGAGGCCACCAGCTTTGCCAGGAAGCTGGAGCTAAAGATGAGGTTGCAGGAGCAGCTTGGACTATCAGAGCAGTTGGCCGGCCAGACTGCCGACGAGATCATTGACCTGGAGGCGGAACTGAGTCGCAGCGTCCTCGATCGTGGCATGGACCGCGACCCCAGACTAAGGAGCCGACTGACCATGCTCAGCAACATGACCGATGCCTACGGATCGGCCTTAAACCTTACGCGCTTTGTGAGCTCCTGGCTGGGACACGACTACATCCTGCCGGTGTACGAGAACGTGCCCGGCTATCTGTTTCAGCTGAAGAAGACCCTGCTGACCACTTCCAACCGGGTGCTGGCCAACTACATGCTCTCCAGCCTGCTGCGGGACTTTGAGATACAGGCGGATGAGCGGAAGCAGGAGGAGATCTGCACCGAACGGATCACAATGCTCTTTCCCGATGTTATGGACCACCTCGTGTACTATTCTTTAGAGCAGCAGAGTCCCCACCTGCCCACCGATTTAAAGCTACTGTGGGTCGAACTAAAGGCCGCCTTCGAGGAGATGTTGAGTTCCGCGGAGCTCGAATGGCTGGACGAGCAGACGCGTGGGGATTTAGTGGAAAAACTAAAGGGTATGACCTTCGAGGTGGCCGGCGAGAAGCCTGTTAACTTCGAGGAGCGATACGGTAGTATGGTTGTCAGCTCCGCCGATTACTATGGCAATGTGCGGCGCCTGCTGGCCGTTCAGGCCAGCAACCTTCGATCGGATCTGATGCGGGACTCCAGGAGCAATAACTACTACGATGGCGTGATCGGTTCGCCTTTCTACCTGACGGAGGCGAATTTGGTGGTGCTGCCGGCCAGTTATATGCAGCATCGCTACTTCTGGGATGATGTCTACCCGGTGGCGCTCAAGTACGGCACCCTGGGCTTCATCCTGAGTCATGAGATGGCCCACGGCTTCGATGACCTCAGCCGGCTCTTCGACAGCAAAGGGAACCTGCATGATACGTGGAGCAACCAAGCCACGGTGGGCTTCAATCTAATCAAGGAGTGTCTGGTGGAGCAGTTCAGCGAGATGCGGTACAGCAATCTGCGGCTGCCCAAGCTGGAGGCTCAGGGTGAGAACATTGCCGACAATGTCGGCATCCGCATCTCCCAGGCGGCTTACCGGAAGTGGCTGGAGCAAGCAAAGACCCTGGACTCGGAGACCCTGCCCCACATCACGCAGACACCGGAGCAGCTCTTCTACCTGGGCGTGGCGCAGTCAATGTGCTCTGACATTCTGCTCGACCGGCGTCCGGCCTTCCTACGAAACAGCGTCCATGCACCGCACGAGTCGCGGGTTTTCGCCATGATGTCCAACAGCCCATCCTTCGCCGAGGCCTTCCAGTGCGGCAATCAGACCAAGATGAATCCCCCACACAGATGCCTCATGTATTGAGATGCTCGATTAGTTAGTTCCCACACAACCATGCATAGCTCTCATGCTGATACGAGTTTGAATTGAATACAAATAGTTCCGCTTCCGAGCAGCGCCTGCGTTTCATTGAGTTTCATTATCGCGATCGTACTCACCAAAGCTCTGGCTCACCCAGATGCCGACCATGTCCAGCTTGAGGAGCGTGTAGTAGACATTCTCGCCCTTCTCGATGTTCATGAACAGATGGTAGACGAAGCTGCCGCACCAGGGAGCCACCGAGCCAAAGACATGGCAGAACGACAGAAACTTGTAGCCACTGTCCCAGGGCATCAGACCGGGCACAATGGCCAGAATGTAGAAGATGGGTATGGCTGCAAGGGGAAAAGAGAAGCTATTAATGGGTACTTCCATACAAATTAAATATATATATAATGTCATCATGGAAAGTGTGATTATAGGCTTTGAATGCTGTGGTTTGATATGAGTGACATCACTCTTTGCCAGCGAGAGCTTCCATTTAAATTGACTTTCACTTTGTTGTTAGTGCAATGAATAGATTATCATGTTTATTGTTTTTGTTTAGAAACTAACCTTCATAAAAATTAATAATACAGGCTAAAGGTAAACAATGGCAATTGCCAAGCTTTATATATATGTTTTGAGCCATAAATGTTGGTTCAACCCCTTCTCAAATGAGAACCTACTCTTATATAGTCGGGTAAGCTAATATAAGAGTCCCGCCGGCGCCGGCGGTGGAGATAACAGGTTGACCTACCCCAGCACACTCTGGACATTGTATAAACAAATCCCACTGATAATGTGGCCCTCACCGCGTGCAATTCTAAGCCATTGGAAATCAGTTTCACTCAACGCGCGATCATGACAAGTTGTGGGATTCTGTGTCTCTGTTTTCTGCTGGCTGCGGCTTCTGTTCTGGCCAAGCCGACCACCACGGGTGCCGATGATCCCTTTGCCGACGATCTAGATACGGAGTATGCAAAGCAAATCATTCGCCGGGCCAAGGTGGCCGACATTAAGAACATGATGAAGCCCGAGGTGGCGCCCTGCGATGATTTCTACAACTACGCCTGCGGCAACTGGCATCGCCACAATCCAGCCCAACTGCTGAGTAACGTTGTTACCGATACATTCCAGGTGATAGCCAAGGGATTCGACCGGCGACTCCAGCGGCTGCTGCGCTCCACCGAGCTGAAATCGGAGCTGGAAAGGAAGATGCAGCGCTTCTATCTGGCCTGCACCGCTGTGAACCGTGACGATGTCAGCTTCAAACTGGCTCTGGAGAATGTGTACCGGGAGTATGGAGACTTCCCGGCGCTGGCCGGGGCCCAATGGAATGCCACCGACTTTAGCTGGTGGCGAACGGTGGCCCGAATTCAGCGCAAGTACGGCAAGCAGATCATCCTGGCCGTGGATATAATGCCCGATATCCGTAACACGTCGGTGAATCGTGTTTACCTTGGTCCAGCAGCCATGCAGCCATCTCCTTCGGGCTTCATCAGTCTGCTGGAGAAGAGCAGCATCGCCATGGATCTGCACGATTATTTGGGTGTCAGTGGTCCTGTGGCAAAGCACACAGCCGAGCAGCTGGAGGATCTGGAGAATAGCCTGATGTCTGGCAGCTCGAACGGCAAGTCTCTTGAAGAACAGCTTTCCCTCTACACGCTGGCTGATTTGCAAGAGAAGTACGGCGATCATTTGAACTTCACCGAGTTCTTTGGCCTGGCGCTCGGCGAAGAGTATGTCCCCGAGAAGCTCTATGTCAACGATGAACAGTTGGACAACGCACTCCTCACCATGCGCAGCACTGCCCTGGCCACACAGGCCAACTTTGTGCTGTGGAATCTGCTGCAGGACTATCTGGCGGACTGTAAGTCCACCGACCTGCCCAAGTGGTGCACGGAGCAGACCAAGAAGTACTTTGGTCCACTCGGCGAGCACATGGTGTACGAGCGCTATCGGAATCCAGACTCTGAGGCGGAGATAACGCGCATTTGGACCGAGGTGAGGGGCATCTTCATGGAGCACCTGAGGGGCGACAAGCTGGACTGGATAACAAACGCCACCAGGCAGCTGGCCATCGAGAAGCTAAGCCGCATGCAGCTGCACATAAACTCCTACGACAACGAAAACTTTGAGGAGATGTACGGCGAGTTGGCCATCGATGGGCTCAACTATGTGACAAACCTGCAGCAGGTGCTGATTTCAAAGGGCAGGAGGAACGTAAAGAGATTGGATCAGCCTGCCCGTTCACTGGAAGCCACCGAGATTCTCGGCTTTACGCCAGCCTACAACATTCAGGAGAACAACATCACGATTCCGGTGGCTCTGCTACAGCCACGTTACTTTTGGGGTGACCAGTACCCGGAGGCCTTGAAATACGCCACCTTGGGCTACCTTCTGGCCCACGAAATGCTGCATGGCTTCGACGACGATGGGCGAAAGTACGATGGAGCTGGTAACTTGGCTCCCTGGTGGGACATCAAGTCGAGCTACGAGTTCGAGGAGAGACGCAAGTGCTTCCAGGCGCAGTACCACGAGTACAAGTACGGTGGCTTAAAGCTGCCAGATAGCAAGGAACAATCGGAGAACATAGCTGATAATGGTGGCATCAAACTGGCCTACAAGGCCTACCAGCGCTGGCTGTCCAGACAGACGGAGGAGGTGCTTCAGCGGGAAACTCTGGAGGGTCTTTCGTTCCACGGTGAGCAGCTCTTCTTCGTCGGCTATGCCCAGCTGTGGTGCGACGACGTCCATTCCCTATTCAAAACCTCGTTTGTCCAGACGGATAGTCATGCGCCAGCCATGTACCGGGTGATCGGCTCTCTGTCCAACTTTCAGGAGTTCTCCTGGGTCTTTAACTGCTCGCAGACGGCGCCCATGGATCCGGAGTACAAGTGCGCCATCTACTAAAGCTTTATAATTATAATTTCCTTAAAAAGAAAGAAGCGAATAAAGGAATTATAATTATCAGCAAACGAAAAGAGTTCTTGAAAAGATTATCCTTGTCAGTGTTTAAGTTTTCATAGTTTTTATTATATTTTTAGTGAATATGATAATTCCCAGCTCTCCACTAATCCAAACTTGCGGCAAAAAGCTGACACTTCTCTGGCGTGGTCATCCGGCTTCCGCTGCCGCAGGAAAAGTCGCGTCCAAAGGACTCGAAGTTGGAGAGTGCGCCCAACACTCGCAGGGCATTGGGAGTGCGTATCTTCAGCAGAGATTGCTTGTCCCGGAACTCCTCATTGGCATCGTTGCACCACAGCTGGGCGTAGCTGAGGAAGAACAGCTGGCGTGGGCTTAGCTTGAGCTGGGGCAGCGCCTCCGTTCCCAAAGCAGAGGTGGCCAGCTCCGACAAGTACCTTCTGTAGGCGTGGTAGGCCACCTGGATAGCCAGATTGTCAGCTATGTTCTCCGCCTGCAAGCTGCTCTCCGGCAAGTACCGTCCATTGAGGCGCAGTCGTCCGTATTGCTCCTTGAAGCAGGCCTTCCGCTTGGCGTACTCCGAAAAGGACTTGGCATCCCACTTGGAGGCATCTTCCAGGCTGTGTGCCAGCTCATGAGCGAGCAGGGTGCCCAGGCTGCCGAAGCGCAGGGCTCTGGGATAGTAACGAGACCACAGGATGTTCGGTTGGAGTAGAGTTGCCGGCAGCAGGACTGTATTCTCCAGGGGATCGTAGACAAGCGAGGTGCTGGGTATCTTCTTGGCCGTAAGAGTTTCCCGGCTGAACACGGCCTTGAGATTTTGCAGGTACTCCCGATCTTTCAGCTCCAAACTCTCATATCTTTCCGTGAAGTTCACCTCGGCGTATCCATTGACTACTAGGCTGGTGGCATTCAGATTCTCCAGCAGTTGCTCTCGGGTCTCTAGAACCAGCCAGTCGGCCGAGGAGTTCTCCAAAACCCCTCGAAAGCTGTGCTTGATCTGCTGCCAGACACCCTCTATGTCACTGAGGATAGCGGCATCTCCGTACTGCTTGTAGACCATGTTGTCCAGGAGCTCCGGGAACAGTTCCCTGGCCCGGCTTACACACTGCTCCACCACGTTTTCCGTTCGCTCGTAGAAGAAGTGCTGCAGCAGCTCGTGGAAGATGTACCTGCCCAGCACCTGGGGCGATGTATCCGTAACAACGTTGGCTAGATGCGTCAGGTAACTGGGCACGTGCTCGTAGAGTGTCTCATTGGGATCCAATTCACGGTCAAGAACTATTTCCACATACTGCGTGAGGTTGAAGGCTTCCGAGTTGGGTGCATCCAACTCTTCGGGGGTGCGCAACTGGGACAGGATGCCAACGCGACGTTCCACCATTCCTCTGGATATCCGTAACTCCAAGTCGGCGATTTCCCGAGCCCATGTCTTGGCCAGTTTTTCCTCCACGCTCAGGTGGCTCTCCAAGTGATCCCTTATGGCATCTGTGCGAGCTTGACAATCGGGTAGGGCTTTTATTTGCTTGGGTTGACCTACGTAAATGCGTTCCCCGGATAACTGGAGGAGCAGCAGGATATTGAAGCCGTACTTCTGCTTGATCCGGGCCACAGTGTCCAGCCAGTCAAAGTCCTCAGTGGGCCACTCCTGCCCGGGCTGACTTAAATCTGGGACATAGACAAACTCCGCTGCGATCTCCTGCAGCTGCCGGCGGTAGATGTCCTCCGGCGTTTGGCGAAAGAGCAAGCAGCTGGCATAGAACTTCTTTAGTCGCAGCACCGCCAACTCGTCTACTTCCTCGTTCGCAGGGCGTTCCAGCAGGCGCTGCTGTTTGTGATGATACGCCTTGACCAGCAGCTGCTCGTAGTTGGTCTCGCGAGGATGGACTGCATTGGCCGGGTTTATCTGCGGCCAGTGACCGCAGCTGTAGTCATAGAAGTTGTCGCAGGCCTCCAGCTCCGGCTGCATGTAGCTGCGCATCTCGGCGGACTTGGCCAGGCGCATCAGGCGCTGCACATAGGCGCTGTCGTTGTGCTGCGAGATCAGCTGCTCCTGGGCCTGGATGCGCAGGTCAATGTCCGGCTGACCGGACAGCAGGTGACCTCGGCCACTGCCCGCCAGCAGGAGCTGGAGCAGAAGCGGCAGCAGGAAGGCGAAAGCGATACCAATGTTCTCCATGGCGAACACTCCGACGGCGACTAAAGCTCGGGCAGCTTGGTGCGACGCACTTCCGCACCTACACTCCCAAGCTGAGATTGAGATTATTGAGCCACACAGGGAGAAAAAGTGTCCTACTACTAAGGGTTTGATATCTACTATAAATATTTGATTTGATATAATCCTGACTACATTTCAGATGGGTTTTATTTAACACATCTTCTGGGTTTCATTTAAAAGTAAACTTTATAATGCAAAATTAAATATAGAATCATTTTAATAAACAAATATGTACTTGGGTTTGTTGTTTTTATGGCAGTGGAAGTGGCAGCAGAGCCAAAGCTCTCCCTTATCACCCGCTTGGTCGTTGGACACTATGTCTACACCCCGAAGTACATCTAGTGGGGAGAGCGTGATTGATACCCAGCTCACGTCATGGCGCGATAACTGAAGGAAACGCTTGGAGGCGGTCAGTAATGAGAAATTGCGAGTTAATTACTTTGCTTAGTATTTTATTACAGTGGCCAGCACTTGTCGGCGAGTGGGAGTGACCGACCAGTTTTCTCTTTGAGTTTATTGCGGGCGTTACACTGACGAAAATATATATAACCACATTTTTATAGTTCTTCACAATTTATTTCCAAAATTTTTCCTACAAAGTTGCAGGGAGAAGAATGCTATTTCCCTTGCAAAAGTTATTACTAATTACTATTAATTTTTGTCCGAAGTTTGCAAGGCAGTGGAGGTATTTTCTATAACATCAACAGCCGAAGCAATCTAGACAAGTGCCTCTTTTCCTTCTCCTTTGTCTGTCTGTTTTTACTCAAAGTATATTATCTCTCATTTTTTGTATGTGAAACTTTATACAAATAATGTCACTTTAATTTGACGATAGAGAGGCGGCAAAAATGATTGGACGCCGCGCTCTCGAGATTGTAAAATCAAGTGTTTTCCTAGGTGCATAAAGATCATTTGCTCGTCTATCTAACTTCGACAGAATCACTTACTTACTTATTATATTAAAATCGGTTGACTATATCTTATAGATCTTACAGCTTTACAAAATTCCTTGCGTGCTGTTATTATTTGTAACTGACTGGACAAATTGCTATTTTTTTTAATAGCATTATTAATCCGTGACAAAATTTATTAGCAGACATGACATTGCCAATTAAAGAATTATTAATCTATCCATTACTCAATATTTGTAGCATCTTGTAACTTTATACTATATAACAATGGCGAATAATAAGCTTTTATTATTAATTTAATACACGCACTAAAATGAGTATTTCCTGTATTATTCACTAAGTAAAGTAGAAAATAAGGAAACCTTAAAAAACCACATATGATTTAATCTAATGATTAAGTGTTAAACCGGAATCTGTTAGCTTTTTACATTGACCTATTTAGGCTTAATATATATTCTGGGAAATTTGTATTATTACCTAGGGGAAGTAGCGCCGCCCTAACATAAAAGCTTTTACAAATTATTGGTTTGCATTTTAATAGATAATAATTTGGAGAGCTCCATGACATAGAGCTCCATGCCGGAGAGATCCATGACGTGAAGCTCCATGCCCGAGAGTTCCATATGGGAAAGCTCGTTACCCCCTCAGTGGACTCTCTCAATTGAACGCTAGCAGTGCCACTGTCACCTATGTATAAACGGAGCGGAGCAGATAGACTGCGATAACCCGCGGGGTCGTCTTTTGTTTTCCGAGAATCAGAGAAACAGAGGAGCGGCGCAGCTTCTCTGGAACGGCGATGAACTCATGCTCTAGTCGATCATTGAATCTGAAACCGAACGAAACGCTAAGCGATGCAGCTGCTCCACATTTGCCTTGTGGGCCAACTACTAATTGCCCTGGCCTGGGCAGCGCCCACTAGCGGAAATGCCTCTCTAGGTCAGGAGGATCAGGAGGATCTCAACTCGAATACTCCCTATATGAAGGCATTGCTCCGCCAGTCTAAGGTGGCTGAGATGCAGAGCTTTATGAACACCAAGGTTGATCCGTGCCACGACTTTTACGACTTTGCCTGCGGCACCTACGACCACATCAACTCGGCCCTTCGCATGGAAGTGCTCACCACCGGGGTTTTTGAGACAGTGACCAAGGGTCTCAATCGCAAGATCCTGAAAATGCTGAACAAGGAGCACGATAAGTATGACACGCCCGAGGACATGCAGGTGAAGCACTTTTACGAGTCGTGTAAGCACCTAAAGGATCTCTCCGCTGCATATCCCGAAAAGCTGAGAAGGATTATCGCCGAGTTTGGATCGATGCCGGTGCTCGAGGGCTCCAGCTGGAAGGAGTCAGAGTTTGACTGGCTGGATACAGTTGCCCGCATGTCCAACCGCTACGGAATAGCGCCCATTTTGGGTGCCGAGGTGAGCAAGGACTTTGCCAGCAATCAGAGGAACCGCGTCTATGTGGGTCAGCAGGAGTTCCCCCTCGAGTCGCGGGCCATGTACGAGGGCAACGAAACGCGAACCTACCGCGAAAGGTATCGCAACACAATCCAACGCTACCTGCAGCGATCCCTGCACGTGTCAAAGGAGCTGGCCCAGCCGACAGCCCAAGAGCTAATCGACTTTGAGGTGGATCTGGCCATGGGTCTGGTGGACGAGAGCGAGGGCCTGGACCTGAACGAGTTGACAACGCTGCTGACGGTGGAGGAGATGCACAACCTGTATAAGCCAACTCTGGACATAAATCGCTTGGTCTTTGTGACCCTAGGGGAGCGGGTCACCGATCAGATCTACGAGTTCAACTCTCGCTATATGAAAAACTTAGTTGAGGTGATGAAGCGGACGCCACTTCGGACGGTGGCCAACTACGTGTTCTTCCGCCTTATCTATGAGTTTGTGGAGTCGCCGTCGAGTAAGCCGGAGAAGCAACAGCAGGAATGCGTGGACCTGACCAAGAAGTTCTTCGCCAAGAATCTGGACAACATGTTCTACAGGCGCTACAACAACGAGAAGTCCTCCACTGAGATCGATAACATGTGGCGCCAGCTAAAGGCCACCTTCAACGAGTCCCTCAGCTCCAGTCCGCAGCTCAACTGGATTTCGCGTCCCACCCGGAATCTGGCCATAGCCAAGCTGCAGGCCATGAAATTGGAGGTTAACAGCTATGCGGATGTGAACTTCACCGAGGAGTTTGCGGGTCTCAATCTGCAGAGCGGCGATTACGTGGAGAATGTGCGACAGACGCTGCTGCAGAGTGCCAGGGAAATGCGCGAGTTGCTCCACAAGCCGGCCAAGCCGTTGGAGGCGGGCAGCCAGCTCAGCTACACGCCGGCCAACATTCTGGTGGAGAACGTCATCAAGGTGCCGGTGGCCCTGTTGCAGCCATTCTACATTTGGGCGGATGCCTACCCCAATGCGGTGATGTTCGGCACCCTTGCCTCCCTGATTGGTCACGAGCTGATCCACGGTTTCGACGATGGCGGCCGCAAGTTTGATGCCCAAGGCAACTCTCATGACTGGTGGGATGACCAGTCCAGCACCAACTTCTTGGAGCGCCGCCAGTGCTTCACAAAGCAGTACGGCAAGTATATTTACGATGGCATACAGCTCAAGGAGTCCACCTCGCAGTCGGAGAACATTGCGGACAACGGAGGCATGCGGCTGGCCTACACCGCCTACCGGAAGTGGTACGATGCCCAGTCCACGAAGCCGGGCGGCAGCGAGGCACTGGCCTCGGAGCAATTGCCCACCCTGAACTACACCGGCAAGCAGCTGTTCTTCATTAGCTTTGCCCAGATCTGGTGCAACGACGCCCATCCGAACATCAAGGCCCTGCAGGTGTCCACCGACCAGCACATGCCCGGCAAGTTCCGTGTCATTGGCTCCCTATCGAACTTTAATGAGTTTTCCAGGGAGTTTAACTGCATCGACGGATCCCCAATGAATCCCAAGGATAAGTGTTTTCTCTACTAGAAGATAGTTTACATTCACAAAATATTTAATATGATTACAAACGAAATAAATAAAATCCCCCATATTTTTAGCATGGGTTAATGTCGGTCTTGGTTCTCGGTTTCCTTATATAAACCCAAGACAACCTCAGTCAAGGTTCATTAGAAATGCCGACCTAATCTATTTACGGGCCTCCACTTGGCTTTGGCCGTGATTGTAACGAGCGGCGACACACTCGGACGGGTCGATAAATGCAAGCAAGTGGTGACAGGTGGGCGGGAGAAGGCCTGAAATGGTCTGAGCAGAGGGAGGAGCAGGTGGCACTCACCTTGGGGTCAGTTTGCCAATGGTTTTTAAGGCTAAGCGGACGTGGAAACGATATCTTTGGCATATTCTAAAAACAGCAGCAACTCTTCTACATTTCGACCAGAGTTTGAGGTTGCAAACGCAGGCAATGCCAGAGCTGCTTGCAGCGTCTCTGTCCTCGAGGCTTTTGCTGATGGACAGGAGAGGAGCAATTGGTAACGGATGGACGAGAAGTAGTCTGCAACCTGCATCCACGGAGGATGTACATATATGTTAAGCTACAGGTAATGCAGCATGTTCTCTTAAACCAGCAGCTGGTCAACCCAGGACCCAGGACCACATTAATCCTAACCAAAGCGGCGAATGTCATCTCAATAAGGGTCTCCGTCTCCGGAGCTTCTGCTAAGCCACTCGTAGTGAAGGATGGGAGGAAAGATGACCCAATAGAAATACCCCAATAGAAAGGTTAAGAAGTGTTCTCCTTACTCACCGTGCGTCAGTATGTTGATGGTCTCGTTGTGCCAGTAGAAGAGGCTGAGCAGGCAGCCCTTGAAGGTCTGCAGCGGCCGGTATCCACGGAGCACGTACGGATTGAACTGCAGGTACTGCGGCATGTCCTGCCAAAGCAGCAGCTGGTCAACACTGGGACCAGAGTTGGGGCCGCAAACGGAGGCGGCGCTAGAGCTGCACCGGCCACCAATACTCCCACAATGGCCAATGTCAGCTCTAGCACCGTCTCCGTTATCGGAGCTGCTGCTGTTGCTGGTGCTACTGGTCATTGGCGGAGTATTGGTGGCCGTTGCAGCCGCTAATTGATGCTCCGTTCCCGTTGCGGATGTTGCGAGCAAGGCAGACGTTGGCGTTGTGGAAGCGTTGACGGAAGACGTTGATGTGGCTGGCATTTCCCTCTCCGGCTTTCCGGGCTCCGTGGGTGCAGGCGTTGGCGCCACTTCGATGGCCTCCTTGCCCTTGACTCCGTTCGACGGATGTGTCTCCGATTGGGCACTACTGTGGCTTATTATTGGCTCGACATGAACATCACAGGAGGAGCGCGCTGCTGGCAGCGCGGGCGGCGTTGGTGGCGGCGTCACCGACATGGCCTCCACAGTGCTGCCCAGGCACTCGCATCCAGAATTGAAAGAGAAGCTGGTCTTGGACAGCAGCGGGCTGCTGAGGAGCGGCGTCTTGCCGCTGGCCTCGGGCTTCAGGTCAACGACGACTGTAGCGGCGGCGGCGGCCGCGGTGTCCATGCCTTGCGGATGCCTTCAAATCCGGTTCGGTTACGTGCTCGAATACGGTATCCGTTGCGCACTCGAATTTGGATTCGAATTCGGACTTCGATTCGGTTTCGGTTCCGTTGCGTTTTCGCCGTTTCCGTTTCCGGTTAGCTAGCGGAGCACAGGCACAGGCAGAGGCAGAGGCAGCGGCACCAGCTGAAAGCGAAAGCCAAACGTCATGAATTATAGATCCCTCATGCAGATGTTACGTATGTCTTGGCTAAAAAAAGCACGTGCTGGTGTGTGCGACAGCGATGGCGATAGTTGAAACAAAAAGGAAACCCAGAAAGGAAGTAATGTTAGGAAATACGAAGTTGTGATGCCCTTTTTATACAAGAAATCCTTTTCTTGCAATTGTTTTGAACGGAGAATTATAAAGTAAGATATAAAATAGGGAAAATAAAATAGTAAAAAGTTAGTAAGGAAATTTTTGAATGTTTCAGTAAAAAATAAATGATCCACTTGCATTATTTTCAAATCAGAGCTGCGTTTTTTAATTTAAACATGTTTAAAAGAGTTTTCTAGATTGTTTCGGCTGTGGATGCTTCTTAAGAATATATTTATATTTCATATTAAAAAGTTATTAAAATAATAAGCTAATTGCAAACAAAAATCTTAAATAAAAACAGGATTAAACAGGATTAAAACATGTTATAGCATACTTTTTTACAACTTGTTAATAAATTAAAGAATCTAACCAATTTCTTCCAAGTTTTTACAAACTTTTGATCAAAATTGTAATACCCAGTAAGGTTAGAGAAGGAAAACGAAAAGGAAAACGAGACCAGGACAATGTCAACACACACAGAGACGCGCAGGCCAGGACACACGCTCACAAGCCCAGCAGCAGAGCAGCCTCGTGACCCAAAAAGGCCTGCGCCGAGTGCGCGTGGGTGTGTGTGTGTTGGTGTGTCTTGGTGTGTATGAATGTGAATGTGTGTGCAATTGAATATTCCATGGGAATCACGCGAGTCTTGGATTAGGCCCCCAATACCACCAGCTCCCGGGCCCGGGCAAAAATCGATAAAACGTACTCTACTCACTTCTGCCATGGGACGCGCACACACACGTTCCGCCGAGCGAATCCTCCAGCAGGGATGCTCGGACTCGGATTTGACGACGGGCTCTTGGGTCTTGGAGCGATGCTAAGAGCAGGGCTTTTCACGCAAATTGCAGCAACTCTCGATCCGTGGGCGGGGCATATCGTGCACTCAATTATTTAGCCATTCGAATGGCGGTCTGCTGGCTATAATGGTACCTATAACGGTAACAATAACGGCGGTTGATCCGGTGGCCTTTTATGTTATCCAAATGGTTGGACTGGAGGACTTTTCCAGACGACGACAAAAAAATATGGGGAACACGCGGGACACGGAAGCGAGACGAGACCAGGGCGAAGAAGTCGAGTCGAGTCGAGGAGACGGGCACACGACCACCGCGCAGACGACCGTTGGGGCAGGCACGTCAGTCAGTATCTGACTGAGCGTGGGCACACGATAACGATACCGTTATTCCGCGCTGGCGTTTTGTTATGCAATTGAGCGAGATTGCCCAGTATTATTATTGGGCGCCAAAGAAGCGCAGGCGCAGAGCGGAACACGAGGCCGTCAGCTGTTTCCGGGCAAATAAAAAAAATATATTATATTATATTATATTTCTTGTTTTAGACTTTTTTATTATTCTGTTTTTAGCTCGGCATACATTTGAATTTAAATGTTGTAACGGCCCCAAGTCATTAAACCATTTAAACTATGTGGCAGCTTTTCCTGAAACCGTTTAATTGATTGAAAATGGTGGCAACAATTTTTATTTGGATTTTTTAGAGGGAAATTGTAACTTTTTGAGATTTTTTAGGGGGAAAGTCAAAATTGCATCTGGCAACACTGCTCAAGAAGAAAAATCAGCTGCCGACGCGCTTCGTTTGATGCAATTCAATTTTTCGTCCCGCTGCATTAAATTACACTAATTGCATTGCCAAGACTGCATTGTTAAGACTGCCTGGCCAAAATGGAGGACGCCAGGTGTTAGCAGAACCGCCGGGAAGCTGGCAGAGATGAAGGCGCAGCAGCAAGCGTAAAAAGGCGCCAAAAAGCGGAGGGTGAAAACCAAAACAACAGGCCAAAAACCAATGCAACTGCCACTTACCAAGGATAAACTCATGCACCCCGGCAGCCCGAAGCAAGCGAATTTCTCCTGGCATTCGCTCACGACGCTCCTCAGCGGCCTGTGGCGTCGCCTGTATTCGCCCCGATCACCGTACTTAGCGCTCCCAGCGCCTCCGCCGCCGCCGCAGCCCCCGTTGGCACCACCAGTTCCTACTACGCCGCGACAGCCAAGCGCAGAGGTAAGATAACAGTAAAGCCTGTCCCGAGATATCCGAATTCTACCTGTCGGTGGAAAAGCGCTGCACGCACACACACGCACACGCCAGCCTTGTGTCCATGTGAACGGCTGATTTCGTACGCCGTTGCGTCGGGGGCTGCCAACTCGCGGGCAGCCTACTTTCACCCGCTAATTGCTTAATTACTCGAACTAAAACTTGTGAAGCTACCTTTAAATCGCATTTTAAAAATCCCCCGCACCCAAAAACAACAATTATATATATATATACATATATATGCATGTTTATGTGCTTGCACATGTTCGCCACGAGTTGGCAGCACCGCCGCTAGAGCAATATGGCAGCTCTACAGACGTGGTGAATAAAATACCAAGTGACGTGAATTTAAGGAAAAAACACACTATTTTCCCTGCAAACGCACAACAATTGGAGTCTGCCCATAGTCCAGGAGGCGTTGCATCATTGCCTAGCATCAGTGGCGCCCAAGGGTTTCCCAAAACAGTAGCAGAAACAATACAAGCAGCGACGGCGACTGTGACAGCGACGCTTTGGCCGAGCAGCAGCGCAACAACAACAACCAAAGCCAGCGGTGCATACAACAAAAATCAATTTTCGCGCTCGTGCAAAGCAAAAAGCAAGCAGATAAAGGTATAGTTTGCCTGGTTTAGCTGTAAAATGCACAAAAATGGAAAGCCAGTGATTATTATAGAGCCAATGTGTTTTTCCACACACCAACACAGTCGCAGGGTGCTGCAATTTGGCTGTGCTTGTGCTTGTGTGTGTGTGCCAGCTGTATGGGCCACTGTACTCACCTCAAGGGGGGTGGTGGGGTGACTTTCAAGCAGCTTTGCCTTACAGCTCATAAAATGAATATAATTGTGTGTGTGTGTGTGTGGAAACAGTATCCTCTGGGAAAGCAGAGTCACCTATCTAATCTGCCAATTGTTGTGTATATTCCTTCAGATGCCACGAACACGGAGACGCCACCACTCAAGGGATCGATCCTCGGCGGGCACGCGAGACAAGCGCCGACGACTCGATACTGCCGAGCACTCGCCACCCATACCAGAGGCACCATCGCCGTAAGTTCACTCTCTCTATACGTTCTCGGGGCTGCTCTCGGGGATGTGTAGGTGACTCCCCGCGGATTACTCACACATCACACGGCAGGGCACCTCGTCCGAATCTCGAATCTCAGTACTCAGACACTGCCTTCCTTTCTTACCCCCTTTCCTCGCTCCAACAGGCCGCGCATCACAAACACACATCACACCCGGTCGGCGGCCATGCGAAGGCGACACGAGCTCGATGCCAAGAAGGCCCAGATAGCCAAGGAGCCCACGTAAGTAAATCGGATGGTTGTTCACTCTCACAAGCTTAATTGGGGATGTCACAAGAAGGTATTTCTCTTTGAGGAGCTAAAGAAATTTCTATAGAATGATCTGTGACTTGATAAACAATGTAAAAATTGTTGTAAAAGTGTTTCCTCAAAGATCTTAAAACCTTAACAATACAAACATAACAGAAATCATAACAAAGCAATGGGATTTTGAATTTAAATAGAATTAGATTGAATGTTTTGTGTTTGGGAATATGTTTACATCAGTAAAAACCTATTCTATAATCTATTTTTATCAATTTGGTTGAATTTAGTCAAATTTCTACCAAACTTATGATTACATGTTTCAAAATATTGCCTTATTTCCATTGTGCGCTTAAAATATGCATAACTTTTTCTTATAAACAATTCAAAAACGTACAATTACAAACAATTTAACCAGTTAATTATTTATGACAACTGATTAAATACACTAAAATCATTTAGGCACAAATTTCGCAGTTTTTAAGCAAACCAAACGCTACACAAGTATTTTATAGGCTTAATTCTAATATGTAGTAAGAATTTAGTCAAATTTCTACCAATCTTATGATGACATTTTCCAAATTATTGACTTATTTCCATTGTATGCCTAAAATATTGATAGCTTTTGCTTTCAAGCAATCCCATCTGCACATTTAAAGCGAAAATAAACGAAAATGACAGCTAGTACCATTTTAATCATTAAGACAACTGATTAATAAAACAAGTAAATAATTTAGGGTCAATGTTCACAGTTCCTAGGCAATCAAAACTCTCTACAAGTATTTTATATGCTTTTTTCCAATAAGTAGAAAGAATTTAGTCACATTTTTAGCAATCTTATGATTAAAATGTTCAACATATTGACTTATTACCATTGTATGCTTAAAATATGGATAGCTTTTGATTTAAAGCAATTCAAACTGCACATTTAAAGCGAAAATAATCACTTTAATCATATGGCAGCTGATTAATAAAACAAATAAATCATTTAGGCTCAAATTGCAAAGTTTTTAAGCAAACCAAACGCTACACAAGTATATTATAGGCTTAGTTCTAATAACTATGATTAGAAAGACGCTTACGAAACAAAGAAACATGGGTTCTAGTCCAGGTTCTTATTTTCTACCAAGCAACAAGTCCAACATGATGTTAGGTATCCTTATTCTGTGCACATTTCTCATATTTCTTTAACCCATCCTAATATATTCGCTGTATCTATCAGGGTTCAAGTTTTTAAGCAAAGCTAATGCTACACAATGATTTTATATGCTTAGTTCTAATAAGTATGTTTATAAAGACGCTTACAAAACAAAGAAGCATGGGTTCTGCTTAATACATTGAGCAGGTTCTTATTTTCTATTTAGAAACAATCCCAACGTTATACGAATCCTTATTCTGTGCACATTTATTATAAAAGAACCTAATATATTACCTGTATCTTCTAGGCTTTCAAGTTATTGGTTACTTGTTCAATATTTAATACCAAAGTTACATGATTTTTCGTTGGCTTTACCTGTGCTTTCAAACTGAGTAAAATCAGGCCTAGCGTCTTTTGGAAAACCTTTTCTTTTGCTCGCACAATCCCCTTGTAGTCCGGACAAACAGGCTCTGCCTACTACTTACTGATCCACTCTGGTATTTCCCCAGCTGTCACAGCCTGTCCAGAGTGTCCTGCCCACGCAGCTTTGCGAGATGCTCCTTGGAACTCGCTTTCTTTCAATGGCTTGTAAACGGTCGTGTCTTTAATGGTCCACGCAGCCATAAAGAAGTGCCGCTCGACGCGAGGCAGGAGCAGCGAGAGAGACAAATTAACATGCGACCTTATAAGGCGAGTGAAATCTCTGCCGCTGCTGCTGTTGGTTCCTGCAAGTGAAGAGTCATCCTCCTCCTCAGTTGGCTTACTGTAAATTAAAGCGCGAATTTAGCGATTTCTTTGTGCGCCGATGACCCCCTTTGTGAGACGATGGAACACATACGTGGGCGGTGTATGTGGCAGATCCTGGCGGGTTGTCCCATGCATTTCCTTGGCTTAATTTATGCGCCTGCGTATTTAAGGCGTATTTGCATATTACTCAAAACAACGGATAAACTGAGGCGCGACGTTGTCGCATTTATTTATTGTTCTTTACATTTTTAATGCACTTGGCCAGGCCTTTTAAGGTAGTTGCAGCAAGACATCACAGCTCTTCTCTCTGTGGGGAGGGAGTTGGCTTAATCAGCATGGCATTTTGTAATTTATACGCCACTAGCAGCGACCGCTTTCTTTGTCAATAAAAACCAACACTGTACTGTCATTGTTTATTAACCTTTTGCATTTTACATATTGCATTTGCCATAAAACAAGCTTACTTGCCAAGTGTTTATGAAGCAGATTAATCGACCTGGTCTGGCTCATTACTCAGGCGGGCCGACGATGATGGTGACATCTTGGCAAAGGCGGAAGTGGCCGAAAAAACGCACTCCAAATATGAAAATCAATCTGAATGATAAGGCTGTTTGCCAGCTGAATAGTTCCGCTTTCCTCATGCTTTATTGTCTCTGTTCGTTTTCAATTTCAATCATCTTTTATTTAAATTACAAACCATCAATTGGGGTGCACGCATCGTACGGCAACGGCCACGGCGAATTCGAAGCGTTGTTGTTCGCTCCGATCGAAAACTGGAAATGTGCGCACCAAAGTCGAGAGGTAGCCGAACCGACACTTGTTCGCTGCCAACTTGTCGCTGGGCCGCTCAGTCGCAACGAACTCGCAAGCGAATGGAGGTGCTGGCTTCATCGCTCGTCGTCGTCGTAGCCGCCGCCGCTGTGCAACCGCCGCCAAGTGTTTTCTGAAAGAAATAAATGTACAACAATATCGGCAATTATTGTTCATAATCTTTATAACAAATGCAGCTGTCAAGTGTGTGTGTCTCCGTGTGTGTTTCCCTGATTTGTGCGATATCCCCTGATTTGTTTATGCATCCTGGACGCTGACTCTTTTGCCTGTGGAATTTTAATTCAATTTTTGTTTGAAATTCACCAAATTATTCCGAGTATTTTCAATGCTGAGGAGGAGGGGCCTTTAGTAGAGCAGGGAAAAGTAGGGGAAACCTTAGGCAACACGGGTTAACTAAGCTACGATAAGATACCGCCAACTATGACGACGCCTACGACTTATCAAAGACGAATTGCTGCACTGAGTGACTATATGGATGGATGGACGCCTTCGTGGAACCGGACGTGCTGATTGTGTTTTTTTATTGAGCAAAGGGATTTTGCACTTATTTCCGATGACATTACTCATGGCATCACAACAAGTCTGCCTGCTGTTTGGTTCGAACTCTTGGTGGCTGCTGTGTTTCTGTTATTGACCCGTTTTGTGGCCACTTGTGTTTCCTTTTTCAATCAGGTTAAAAAAGTAAAAATTGTGAAAACTGGTCGGCAAGAGAGGACCTGTTCGCCGGGTCTTTGAGCCCGCGTAGGCGCAGGCGCAGGCGCAGACACTTTCTACCAGCTTATTTCTGGCACTTTTTCAAGCGAATTGCATAAAGCCAAAGCCTTAACTGGTTGCGCTTTTGGGGGTCTTATCAATGAACTTGCCACCAGTTTGTGGTTCGTAGTTCGTAGTCCGTGGCCAATTGGATTTGCCTCAGGCTAAATCGCAGCCAAGGTTCAGGGCTAATTTTCTTGGCTAATTCAATTGTGGCCCTCGCTGTGCCACCGTCTAAAAAAAAAAAAAACGAAAGCAAAATGCGGCCATAGGGAAGTCGCACAAATGCAACAGCCGCGACCCCGGGGTGCTGATTGGGTTGGCCAACTCATAAGCCATCGAGAACGTGTTAATTACACGCGTCTCCACCAGCAGCAGTAGCAGGGAAAAAGTGTTTGATAATTAATTGAAACAAAAGGCTAGGCTGGGGCCCTGGAATCTGGCTGGGTGCCGTGTGTTTGGGTAGAGTCAGTCTGCCTGCGACAGGCCAAGTGTGTGCACAGCATTGAAAATTAAGGCTAACAAATTCACAAATTCCAACAGCAAGCGATTTATACAAGTGATAACGATAGAGCGCGAGAGATAAGCGATCTGCAAAGTGCACACGCGTTTAAAGTAAACGTTTGCCAGTTTAAATTTCAACGCCAATTCTAACAAAGATCACAAAACAGCAATAAAAACCAATCCAAAGCAACATTACGAATAATTAACCAACAAGCGAGTCTTATATTTAACAACGAAATAAAATCAAAGAAATAATAATAATAAAAAGCCAACAAAATGCCCGTCGTTGGACAGCAATATGGCAATGGCTTTCGGCCATACAGCTCCTTTCGAGTGCCGCGCGGTAGTTGTGGCTTCAATAACAACACCAGCAACCACAACGGCAGCTCCAACAACAATCCAACTGGACAACTGGGAACATCGCCAGGCCAACCCCTGAGCAGCAATGGAGCCAACCGAACGCTGGTGAAACCGGTGCCAGGCAGGAACAATAACATGACTGCCGGATCATCCTCCACATCGACTGCTTCCTCGAGTTCCTCGATCCATCAGCAGGGCGTGACCACCAGCAACAACTTTATCCGCCAGCAGCCCTGGCGCAGCAGCTATTGCAGCAGCAACCGCCACAAGCTGCAAGCGGACCACCATCCCCAGCAGCAAAATCAGCGCTTAGTGAGCGTCGGCGGCGGCAGTGTGAAACCGCTGACACCCAAGCTCATCCGCCGCATCGAAACCACCTGCTCTGCCACCGGTCCCACACGCCACTGCAAAGCGAGAGCTCCGCCACCGCCGTCGTCGTCCATGCAGGCGCCACGCCCTGTGACTACGCCCAGCACTGCCAGGAAACAGTATCAGCCTACTAGTGCCACAGTATCAGTATCTCAGCAACCAATGGGCACCCCCACCAGTCAGAAGCGAACCCACCAGGCGGGCAGGTCGCAGGCCGCCAAGGAGAACTGCCCGGCGAGATTGGGCCAGCGATCCAGTAAGAATTATCCGGCACCGCAGCCGCCTTTGCCAGCGCGCAGGCAGCAGGTGGCCACCAATGATCTCACCAATGGAGGAGCCAGCAAGGCCACTCCTCTGGCCCAGCGCCGCCAGCTGCCGGCAACGCCCAAGCTGAGCCTCAAGCAGCAGCAGCAGCAGCGCAACGGGTGCACTCACAACGGAGAGGGAGCTGGGAGCTCATCGACGGGCTCCAGTGATTCCCACGACTCTCCGCGCCTCAAGAAGGCCTTTTCGAACAAGTTCCCCCAGGGCCTGCCCTTCGAGGAGGAGTTCTATGGCCGCAATCGCTCCTACTCGCAATCCTCCAGCAACTACAGTTTCTACAGTTCCGTGGGTGCGCCTACCACTCCCCACGATGACGACAACGACGACGAGGGGGATGTGGTACATAATGGCCGTGCCCACTGCGATGAGGATGATGAGTTCCAACGCAAACCGGCCACTGACGAGTCCCTCTACGTAGACTTCTCGAAAATGGTGCATAGCCACCAGCAGCGTCAGTATGTGCCTGCAAGCTCCTGGATAAGAGCCTCGCCGGATGAGAACGAGCTGCTCAGGAGTAAGTTAACCCCAGCGCAGCAGCGAAGGAAGAACAGCAAGTATGCACGCTCCATGCACGAGTATTTGTACAGCGATGAGCCGGAGCAGGCGAGGACCAAGCATCGTCTCTCCGTGGTGGATGAGCCAGAGGATGGCTACTACAGCTATGCGGCAGGCACGCCGGAAACGCACCCTTCGCCACCACCAACGCCCAGGACGGACATCTATGTGGCCGCAGCATCGTGGGCGCCCAAGCCGCTCTATCCCGACCGCGTGCTGTTGCCCCCGGCGGATGGTAACAACAATCACCAGAAGCATCAGCATCAGCAACAGCAGCGTCGTCGTCCAGAGCACTTGGGGTCCACGACGTGTGAGTATAAGTGAGTGTCTCTCCAGCATGCGGAAACCAACATGCAAAGCTTGAAAACTGGAGCTAGCCTTGAGTGGCACAGCTTGCTGACTAAGCGTTCTGTCCGCACTTCATTTAAAGTCGCCTTCCATCTTCTCCATCGCTTAAGCTCTACCCAACTCAACTCAATCTCGTTCTCGATGATGTTTGTTTTCAGCATTTTTATTTTGCTTTTTATCCATTTGTTATTGTTGGCGTTGTGCCGCTACGATTCGGTTCAAGATCTCTCCGCCAAATTTGGTCAAGCGCACACCACCGCCCCTACTTGTGAGCTTCGTGCTCCGTCCGGCTCATTAGGCAACCTAAGCGCCGGGCTTGGTGAGCTGCTGCTCTGCCAAGCTTTTAGCATTCTCCGCCACTTGCCACTTCATTTAAGGGGAAGCCTGTGCTGTCAGTCCCTTTTTGTGTGTGGCTTTGTTGTTGACTTTGAGCCGCCCAAGAGTCTCAACCTCGTTGGGCACTTTCCCATGTTAAACGTTCTGCCTGCCGGCAGGTAGATCATTCCCCCAGAGCCAATGATCTCTCAAAGCTTTGATCAATTAGCACATTTTTAAATATTTATTTTATTTGATTCAAGCTGCTTCCTACTTAAAAATTCTCTGTGAGTGTGCAAGGTCTTGAAAAATAAGTTGTATGAATTAGATTTATTAAGCAAACAAGCTAGACTTTGTTAATAATAATTTCTGCTTTTTTCTTAAAGAGAAATCCAGAGTTTGGTTGCATTGGCACATGTTTTAATATTTATTTTATTTGATTCAAGCTTCTTTCTACTTAAAAATTCTCTGAGAGTGTGCAAGGTCTTGAAAAATAAGTTGTATAAATTAGATTTATTAAGAAAACAAGCTAGACTTTTGTTATAATAATAATAATATAATAATTCCTTTACTATTCTTGTAGAGAAATCCAGAGTTTGGTTGCTGTTAGATCATTTTCTTTACAAATTCCTGTGAGGTTTAATTTGATAGCTTTCCTGTAGAATATTTGTCCAGCAATTATGTCAGCATCTGGCCTGAAGGAATCCTTAATCTAACAAAAGGGGCCGCCTTAATTTACCTTTTCGTTTTGTGTATTTGATTTGCTTCTGTTTTTTTTATATTTATTTTTTACCCGAGTTCATTTATCTGACGTTTATCGCGATCGGAAGAAACCGGACCTGTCTCCGCAGACCCATATACGATCATAATCGCTGCTGCTACCGCCGGCAGCTGCCGCTGGGGGCAGCCAACTAAAAGCTGACAATAAAGCTTAGATCTTGAGCTCACAGTTCTCTCGGTTCGATTTCCGACAGCGAGCAAGGCAGGCCTAAAAAAAAATCAAAAACAAAAACGATCAGACCGAAAACAAAAGTGAATAATGGATGCAACTTTCAGCGCCAAATGAAATGCTTTCAATGTATTTTATTGACTTCCTATAAGCACAGTCAGCAGGCTCGAATAAATCAAGAAATAAAATCCAATACAATGCAGTATTGAGCGATCTTCTAGACTTGAAATTGCACAACAAATGTTCATTGCTTCCTTTTACGTATTGGAGTTCGGAGACGGACATTTGGCATATTTAATTTGTTGTGTGTTGTTGAATTCGCTTAACTGTTGTTTGTTTTCGTTAACAAATACAAGGGGGAGGGGGCAAGCGATCTCGTCGTACATTTCATTACGTTCATTGAACCGGACGATCTCTCTTGTTACCCACGGATGCCCACTGACTCAGACCCCAGACCCAGACAACACTGGCTGCCTGCTTGAACCCGGCCTGACCGGCCTGTCGCTTGGGAAAGGCAAGCCATGACACTTCCTTCTCCAGAGTGACAACAGAGGCTCCTCTCCTCCTCTCGACTGACGCACAAAGGCCTTACCATTATTATTATTATTATTTGCAGTGCTAAATGCCCCGGCCAAGTGCTTTTGGAGTTGCTTGTTTGCGCAGACACAACCAATGACCTTGCAATTGGCCAACGTCGTCACCTCCAGAGTGCTCACCTGGCCCGCCCTGCTCATCGCCCTCATTTCGAGAGCTGCGGCGGCTGTGTGCCACCCAAATGGATTTGCATAATCCGGCAGCTGTGTTTGGGCTGCCAACATACTTGGCCACTTACTCATTCTTTGTTCATAATTTTAGCTTTTCCTCAGTTATAATATTTGTAACGGCATTTCTTTTGTCATTTAAGGCGCGCGACAATCATTTGCATTTTACCCCAAGCTCCCCCCCCCCATCCCCTTAACTTTTAGAGGGGACAAACCAAAAATTCCGGTTTCTCATTATGTTTCACTTGCGGACAAAGATATATGGTGGGTACTGCCTGCTGCTGGCCTAATCAATGAGTAGCCAAACAAAAACAAAAACAAAGTTCTGCCAAATAATCACATTCAAGTTCTGGCTACCAGGGATGGAATATTAGAACTACGAGCTCAAATAGTAGGAGGAGAAGATAAATGGACATTTAAACATGTCATCATTGAATGAAACTAAAATCACAATTATTCCATATTTGGTTTCCCGAGAAGTCGGATTTAAATTATGGTAAATTGGGATTTAATATGAGAATTTATGGGGAATTTTGGCATTTCCGGATGTGTCAAAACATTATCAGAGTTTGTTTAGAGAGATTTACACTTAAAGTAAAGCCTTGGTTTCTTATACAAATTATTTTGGCCAACGATTTTTTAATTCTTTGATATTTTAAAGCAGCGAAGGGCACGCCGTGGCTCAATTTGCTCACGCTGCTCAAACCGTTATCTTTTTTGCGGAGGCAGCTGGCCGAGTTGCTGCTCAAGCCGTTATATCTCGTGCCCTCCGCTGTTTTAAAGCCTACGTGGAATGTAGTTCATGAGTCAAGAAAGTTACCCTTGGCTTTTTATAGGTCTTGCAGGTTTATTGATCCGACTTGAAAGTTTATATTTAGCATTCCATCTGAAATGAACAGTCTATCAAAAAATATGTATATTTATTATGGAACTATTTATATGAAGCTCATAACTTTATAACCAGAGTTTATTTAAGTCTTGGTTTCTTAAACAAACTATCTTACACCAAAAATTCCATTTATTGACCTTTAAAGCCTACGTGGAATGTAGTTCAAGAACCAAGAAAGTTACCCTTGGCTTTTTATAGGTCTTGCAAGTTTATTGATCTGATTTATAGAAATTATTTTTAGCATTCCATCGGAGATGGAACTGTCTATCAAAAAATATGAATATTTATTGAGCTGACATGCCATAAATAGTTCACGAACCCTGATGATGGCCAGCCTTGAACCAACCCCAGCATTTCTTGGGCTATTCAACCGTTTTCGGGTAAAAGCCAAAGTGACGCATAATGTCTGCAGTTCATTGGAAGCGAAAAAATTCAATTCCGAATCCAATTGTTAACGCTTTTTTGTTATATTTGTATTTGTATAATTTGTATGGGCCACAAACGTTGGAGCCAGAGAGGGCAACAACGGGTGTTGGAGGGCAGATCGCATATGTGCGCTACGCTTTGGTTAATGTATTTATGGCAATTTCAGGGTCAGCACAAACAACAAAAAAAAAAGAAGAAAAATCTTGCGAGCCGCACAACAAATGTTTGTCGTTGCAGGCAGCAGCAGCTCTGGTTGGTGGGTTTAAAGTGTCTCAGCTGCTCTATGTAAATCATAGAGAAAAAAAACTGGTTTTCGAATGATTAATTTCATAATTCAATAACAGCAGAGAAACTATTTTCAGGGGTTTCGTTCGTTGAATTCTCGTTCTCGTTCTTCTAGGTTTTTTAAGAGGTATTTGCTCAAACAAAAAAATAGAGAGAGAGACTTGCAGGGGGTTATTGTTCTCGGAGTCAAGTTGTTACTCCAATCTCAGCTGTTCAATCTTAAAGCCACAAAGCCACCAGTAATCGTTGTCGCAGATTCTTAATCTTAAAAGGTGCACCAGGTGTACATAATTCGTACAAATTGCAGGCCATTAAGGAAGGTGGTGCTTATTTATTTGCATTTAATAGAAGGAAAGTTCTGACTCGGTCAAGGTCGTTGGATTCTTTCTAGGAAGTGATGGGCTTGGCCTGGCCATAAAGTTGTTGTCTCATCTGTGTGCCTGCGAAAAGTCGAGGTTAACAGAGAAAACAATAATTGTAGAATCCCCCGGTGTGTGCCTCAAGGGCGGGCAGTTTGCTGAACTGAGAAACTCCATAAATATGGGCGCGATTGCAATACTAATATTGCCAGTGTGTTGTCGGCAAAGAATAAAGATTTCTCCATCCTTGAAGATAGCTACAATCGATCGGAGAATTTTACTAAACGTGTGAATAGCCTCTTCAGGCCAGGCAACTTTGTAATGGGTTCCCCTGGGTCCGTATCTTATCTCGTTTCCCACAGACTGTCATAACTTATTACCACGCCATGGCAATAAAACAGTCGAAATTCCTGCGATTACCCCACGATCAGTAGATAATCAATTCCAGAGCATTTCTAGGCTACCGCAGTATCATATTTTAGGCTATTATTATATTATTTCCCCCCATATCTTATCTCTTGGCCGCATATCAGAGTTTTCCGAAGGGACAATCCCTTTGTTTACATTTACTTGGGTTTATGGACGCGTTGAACCCATTATTTGTGCTCTTTTAGGTCAAAGATATTATTTTATGAGGCACTTTTTTTTTTATTAGTCAAGCTTTCGACCTGCCTTGAGTTGAAATATTGAGCCAATTACCTTACACAACGCCGATCTGAAATGCTCGAGTCCAAATTGGGAAGCTATTATGAACTTGCTTTGCCATTCGCTTCCTAAACCTGCCGCCAGCAGCAGCCTCTACTCGAAATCGGATTCTGGAACTGAATTTGAATCTGAATCTGATTCAGCCAACGAATCATTAATATCCAATTACAGTTGGCCATAAAAGCTGTTCTAATTTGCACGCAGCGCGTCATTAATCATAAATCAAAACGCCGAAAGAGTTTTGGCTACCATGAAGCTGTTCCGAGTGGCCGTAAGCGGCTTTTCCGCGACAGACGCCAGTCAGAGATCAGCGATCTGCGATCTGCGGTTCAATTCGGTTCGTTTTTTTTGGCCAAGAGTCTTTCCAGCCTACAGATAGATCCCAGAGCACACGGAGCGTGTGCGCTCAAGTTGATTTCTTGGAGTGTGCGCAGGCGTTGAGCTTTTGTCATGAGAGTACAAAAAACTATACTTGATAAATGCAGCTGTGTGCAGGTCGGAACGAACGAATGTGTGCTCGTGTCGTACTTGTAGTCAAAGTCACTTTCAGCTTCAGCTTCGGTTCTGTGTTTCTCATAATTTGTGACCAAATTTAGATGCTTTTTTGGGGGCCACGTGGGCGGGTTTTCTTTCGTAATCGCTCAATGAGAGTTGGCTGGCTGACTGGCTGACTGGCTGGTTTGCCTTATTAGCATACGGCTTCTTGACTTCTTGCTTTTCGGTCGTCGAAGCTCTCTGCATAGGTCAGTTATCTCTCGGATCAGCTGATTCATGCCAAGATCGCTGCCCACCCGCACTTGGGGGATCTCACTCGCCTCGTCTGGTGGCTGCCGGGGTTGGGTGTGGTGGTGGTGAGTGGATGTAACATGAGCATGAACATGAGCTACCGATGTTATTGACACAGTTTCTGGCCTCGATCGGGGTGGCTGCTGCTGCTTGCTGGTTTACTGGGCGCTGCCTGCTGGGCTCACTTCTTAACTGCCTCACATTGTGTCATTCCCCCGGTTCCATGAAGTACTCTCAAAGGCATTTCGCTAAAGGTGGGCCGCGCTGCCAGATAGCCAGCCAGCCAGCCACCAGCTGAGGTAGCCATCCGGCCGAGTTGATTAACTTGATTGGTAACGCAAAACCGATTCGCCAACACACGTCTCGCTGGCTTGCTTGCCGCTGGCCGCCGGTGGCTTAAGAATCTGGAATCCGACGGCAAGGCGAGCTTGGCGCATTGCGGCTTAGCGGCTAAGTAGCTTTCCATGTTGTCCAAACGCTGGGCGTTGCTCCAAGGACGGCCATTCATCTGTCACCGCTGGGGGGTTGGTTGTCGGTTGGTTTATTAGGTAATAATTCTCGCGGGCACTAATGGAACTTTCTTTTTATTTCATTTGCAGTTTCGATGACAGCATCTCATCCCGCCGACGCAAGGAGCGCTCGAAGCGTTCGCATCGCAAGTCGCCAGCCTCGAGCCGGCGGCAGCACAAGTATCGCTACCGGGACGAGGCCTCCCACTCGAGCTCCCGTCGCCGGCATCGCGATCGGCCCAAGGACGAGCGCGACAGTGGCCGCCAGAATCGTCAGTCGCAGGCTAAGGTAAAAACTTTTCATTTTATATTCAACACACAATAGAACACATAGAAAAAAAAAAAAAAACAAGTGAAAATTGTAGGCAGGGCAACGAAAAAAACAAATGAAAACCAAGAAGAAATCTCAAAACTAAAGTCACAGCGAAAGCTAAAAGCAAAACAAAATGGTAAAAGAACAAATTAAACGGACGAATAATACGTTAAACGACTGAACACGAAAGTATTTTAGTTGGATTTTCTTGATGCGCCGCCTGCGTGCATTGCCAAAAGTTGTACCGATCAGTGTTTAGGCATCTGAAGATCGCCCCCCATCCCACAGAGCCATGCTGTTCTTCAAGCGTTATCTGGAGAAGTCGCAGCAGGTGGCCAATCATTTCGAGAGCTCACAGATCCCTTGCTACATCAAGATGCGTGATTTGCCGGCGCCACCATGCGTCGATCACTGCCGCGATCTGATCTTGGCCAGCTGTCCGCTGCGCTTTATGCAATACACCGAGGACTGGATAGTGGTCGAGTACTTTGCGGATCACGACAGTGATTATCTAGTAAGCGTGTCCCCTTGTCACTGTTTTCTATTGATACCCCATCCTCTGTGGCCTGTTGTTGACTAACCTAATCGCTGTACGGTTGAGTGGATCCAATGGAGTGATCACTGATCACGATTGCCTGCCATTGCACTCTCTCTCTCTCCTTTCTTATCTATGCGGCGTTGTGCTAAATTGGTCACTTGGTGTGTCACATTGCCGCCTCTGGTTCCTCTTCTTCACTGCTCTTGTGGCACAGTGGTAGTGCGCGGTTTTGCTGGGAATGTAATCAGTGGCCCGGTCAGTGGATGAGACTCCAATTTCTTAAGTACTTGAAATCTTTGGGAGTGCCGCCAGTTGATAAGATAGTGCTGGCTGAGATATTTGTTGTTGCTGAGCAATGCCTTTTGAAGTTTGTTTAACAAGTTGATGAAATTTCACTGAAAATGGTTGCTTGTAATATTTATTATTACTTAATCAAACACCATTATTGGCTTGACAAAATTAAGCTTGATATTCACAAATAACAAG
>JAEIIH010034036.1:0-31074 GCA_018904745.1 Drosophila orosa | reverse complement strand
TACATATTGTATGCATCTTATTTGATTATACAAAGTAGTGCGCGTTATGCATCTTATGGTCCTTGGTTTAAGGTATATTTTTAGCTAGAAGCTAGAATATCCTTAGATGCTTGACTAGATTTTTGTTTAACTTGGTGATTCATTTAGAAGAACCTTGAATGAATAAGAAGTGTAACGATTTACATATTCATCTTATCCATTTATAGAAATACGTGAGCGTTATGCATCTTATTATGGTCTTTGGTGGTTACCGCTGCCTTAGATGCTAATTTATCCTTAGATGCTTTGTTTAACTTGGTTTTGATACAAGTTCCTATGCACTTTAATGCCTTTTCAGGCTCTTTCCATAAGAATTTCCTCTTTCCGCTGTACTATTTCCGGACAATAAGCCAATTGATGGGTTATTGCTTAATCTAGAAATAGAGAAACGGCCTAGCTGGGTCACAGAGGGAGTCGTGGGCCCCCTACATTTATCTTATCGCCTTAGTTGACGCTCCAAGTTGGGCAATTAGCGGCAGCTAGCAAACCAATAGCAGTTACTCACTCGCTGGCATTGCGGTGACGTTTGTGCTCATCGAAAATCGACCCGAATCTCGGCCCGAAATCCTTCACCAGATAGATAAATATGGTGATATTCTCGGGTCGTTCGCTCGCCGTCAGGTTGAATGCCGATCCGCCGATCCAGCGATCCCAATCGGCCAGCGTTTGTCCGTTTAAATTGCAAATTCAGTTTCTATTTGTCAACTGACCGACGTGCGCGTGCTCCGGCGGCAGCTACAGGCGACTCCAAGAACTGTGGAACGGCGGAAATGTTTGTGCTAGCTAAGCCCATCGGATGTTTGGCCTTGCTGGCGGGGTTGGTGGTGACTCTTGGCTCGGCGCTCGAGGAGCACCCTCACTTTTGCATTGAGACGGAGCCGCTGCTTCTCTCCGAGATCGATCGGCATGTGGTGATGCCCAGCGAGCGGGATGTGCAGTGTCACATCAAGGCCACCACGCTGACCCTAAAGGAGAAGGTGAATCCCCGAAGGGAATGTGCAACTTGTTGGGGAAACCTTTGGAGTGCAGTTTTATATAATTTTGTGTTAATTTATGCTTTGCAAATGACAATCACGCCTCTCTTGGCTTTCTTGCAATGCAGTTTGTGTGTGGCTTTGGGTTTTCTTTGTTTAAATTAAAGACATTTGATTCTTTAATTAAATAGTATTCAATTTTTACCTAAGAGATTCTTACCTTATAGAGTTATTCTCATAAAACCTTTCAAAATCTAGTATTTATTCATTAAAATTCGTCTTTAAAAGCTATTAAAATGTTAGTTATCATCATAAAGCTTTTAAAAATTACATTAAAAATTCCTTTAAGAAGGTTTTCCTATAAACACCATAAAATACCTTTTAAAATCTAGAATTTAAGCAACTTTAGTTTAGTTTTCCATTTAAAGCAACGACCTTCTATCCCCCAGGCCATAAATGGCAAATCACAGCTCCAAAGTGCTGGAAACAAGTCTCGGCGACCGACATCCTTAAGTGACTTGATCCAATGCCAGGTGCTGTGGCCATAAATGTGCCACCTCGAGTGGCTATCAGCCATAAATGTACGTTTTTCCAAATTGAATTAGCTTTTGGCGATAAAGCACAAAGCAGACAGACAATGTAGCCCCGAGGAAGAGTATAGATAATGCTGTGCCAAGATAAGTCCAAGTGCTACCCCACCTTTATCTGTTTTTAATCCGCAGGCGAGCCTCGTAGACACGCTGTGCGCGGATCATGGCTCTACGACGGTGCACCGGGACAACCATCACTTCCTGCGGCTGCACAACGGCGAGCTGAGCGGACGGGGCGCCCAGCAGGAGCTGTGTGCCAACAGTGCCGGCTCCGTGCTGGCCTGGGTGCCCTACCACACCGTCCTCAAGAACTATGCCGCCGAGCTGAATCCCAAGGAGCGGCTGACCTACATAGCCAAGGCCACCAATGTGGAGCGCGAGAAGACGGAGCTGTGCCACTTCCGGCACACGGATCTGGTCAATGCGGTGACCGACAGCCTCTTCACCTGCGTGGTCATGATATTCGGCGATAACTTTGTGAGTGTTTCCCGCGGGGACTAACTCTATGATTCCTCATAAATATTGCCTCATTTGCAGTACGGCCTGGAGGACAACATCAATGTGCTGGTGGAGCTGGAGCCGCTGATGTACCAGCTAAGGAACATCACCTACCTCCCCTGGCGCAACGTCACGAACAGCTACAAGATGCACCTGGGCGACAGCGTGCTGCGCAATCCCAGCGGCGAGCGGAAGCCCATCTACGGCAGCCTCAACTACGCCTTCGTGGAGAAGATCGAGCTGAACACGAGTACTGTCTATCGGGATGAGCAGCATCTGGCTAGGCTGCCGCTGCTCTTCGAGCACCGCGGCTCTGTCCTGCAGCTGGACGAGCACGGCGTGGGCGGCTTGGATGTGGCCGAGAAGGCGTACTTCGGGCGCACCATGGACGCCAGGAGCGAGGTGAAGGTCCAGGTGATTGGCCAGTGGGTTGACCAGCACCGGGAGTTCGCCGCCGACATCTACGAGTACTACGGCCACGGGTTGAGGCGCTACAAGCAGGCTCTAGCCGGTGCCCGGCTCACCTTCGTGCGGATTGACAACACGGAGCCGGTTTTCCAGTCGCCCGAGTCGAACAACCTGGCCAAGGCATCGCTTTTCCGGGAGCAGAAGGCGGGAAAGCTGAAGGAGATGCACAATCAAACCGCCGGCAACTTTACCGAGTGGGAAAATTCGGAGTTGGACGAGGAGGAGCCGGGCTTCTACGGCTGGTTTGTGGTCTGCGCCCTGCTGCTGGCCCTTGTGGTTGTCATCGGTCTATATCTCGTGATACGCATGCACAGCCGGCGGAACAAGCAGCGGCAGATGTACGATCTGGCCAACACGAATGTTCCGGCGCCAACCTAAAAAGCAATTTAAAATTTATTATCATAAGTTACTCCGAAAATAAACAGAGATCAACAGGTGTTTGCTCTCCGAAACGTCAGTTCGATTAAGTCGGGTTGGCAGGCCCGCTGCCAAAAATCCTTAAATTCTCATCCTATTTTTTATGGACAATTAAAAAGTGTTTGGTCGGGTGTAGAACGTACGGTGAAGTGTGAAACAAAAGTGAAACAATAAATTAAAGTGACATGGCTACATAGAACGTGAAAATAAATGCAAAACACAGCGAGGGCAGCAGTTGCCGGAAGTCCCAGGCGGGCCTTGGTGAAGCACCGCCAAGCGGCAGCTAATGGATTGAGGAGAAAAGGTAAGTCCAAGCTATATACAACAATGTGCATCGTATAAATCCATAGTCTTTAAGGCAAACCCTATTAGTAGAAATAAGTAATCGTATAAAATTATATTAAAAACAAATTGATTTGGCCACCGGCAAGGCACTAGTACCTTTTCGCCGCAAGCGGGTTGGCAGGCCCGCGATTGCAACACGCCTATCATCTCACTCACACACAGAAAAAGACAGAAAGACAGAAGCAACTCTCGCGGCTGCAGAGAAATTCATTCATCTCATCGAACTTTATTAATTGCGTTGGCCCCGACACAGGCATCTAGTTATTTCATTCGATCGGGTCGCAGAGTGACCCACTGGTGTGGCATTTGTTTTGCTTCTCGCCTCCCGTGCGTGCCCCGTACCCCCCACCATAAATATGTGAATTTTTGTGGAAATTTTGTGTGACGCGGCCATATTTGAGGAAGTTTTGTGTGTTTGGATGTGGATGTGGGGCGAGCTGCGGAAATTATATAAAAATTGAGCGCAGGTAAGCGGCTGTGGCGGTTGAAAAGTGCGCCAGTCGAGGTCCCGGGGAGAAAGGTGCATCGAGTGCGGGAGTAAGTGAATCAAATCGCGATTCAAGTCGTGGATTATGTATTTGTTTCGTTCTTTGGGACCTGAAAATATATGATTTTTCGCTCACACCAACACCAAGATGGCAAATTGTGTATAACACTATAGCTGTCTCTGTTTGTCGCAGGAGCTACCAGACCTGCGAACGGTCGCTGTTGTTTACCGTTAACAGCGCTGTAAGCCAGCAGAGAAATCTGAAAACAGAAATTCCAAATTGAATTAAAGTGAATTTTTGGCGGCAAACGATGCACCTTTGGGGGATCAGTATGTCAGGGTGTGTGCTAACCACTTGTTATTGCAGCACAACCCTAGGGATCTAGCACACACGAAATGATGGACCGCAAGAAGGCCCTGGAACTGGACAAGATCTGCCGCCTGTGCATCTCGGAGCGCAAGGAGATGCGCCCGCTGTTCAGCGAGAAGGTGCCCGAGATGCTGATGGACATCACCAACGTGCATGTGGAGCCCACCGAGGGCTGGCCGGACAAGATCTGCGTGCAGTGCGTCCACGCCGTCAGCCGCAATCATGCCTTCAAGACGCTCGTCGAGCGCAGCGACAAGGAGCTGCGCGAGTACATCAACGGCCTCACCGTCCGTCTCGTGGCCGAGGAGCAGTCGGCGGCCAAGCAGCAGGCGCTGGAGCGCAAACAGCAGAAGCAGTTTCAGAAGCAGCAGCGCCTCCTCGAGGAGCAAATGCAGCAGCAGCAGCAGCAGCAACAGATCCTCCAGCAGCAGCAGCAGCAGCACCAGCAACAACAACAGCCTGCCCCGGCGGCCAAGCCCAAGCTGAAGCCGTTGCTGAGAAAGGGAACGCGCCAGCACAAGCAGCGGCATCTCGAAGCTGCCCCGGCCCCACAGCCAGCCCAGGCTCAACCGCAGCAGCAGCAACAGCAACAGCAGGTGCAGCTCCTCTCGGAACCGGCGCCCCAGCAGCAGCAGCAAACGCAGACGCTGCAGCAACAGATCCAGCAGCTGCAGCTGCCCACCCTTCAGCCCGCTCCCGCCCAGCTCCTGTCCACAGCGGCTGCCACCACGACGCTGCCGCAGCAGATCCTGCTGCCCAACGGCCAGTTCATCACGACGGCCCAGATTGTGGCGCCGCAGCTGGCGCAGATTATCAGCACGGCGCCGCAAACTGCGGCCAACGGGGCCGCCAACGCCGCCCAGTCCCAGTTCCTGCCGCAACTCCTGCAGACGCCGGGCGGGCAGACGCTGCAGATAGTCCAGCAGCCCAACGGCACGCAGACCCTGCAGCTCGTGCAACTGGTGCCGCAGCGGACGCTGGCGCCCACCGGAGTGTCGGCGGTGACCACCACCACGACGACATCAGCCACGGACATGGGCCACGGCCACCATGGCGGCGTTTCCCTCGCGGATGCGGACGTGCAGCTGCTGGAGGATGGCTGCGAGGAGGAGGACGAGGTGTACGAACAGCTGGACGGCAAGGGGGACCACAGCTTCGAGACCATTGTGCTGGACGATGACCAGCAGCAGGAGTTCCTCAAGGACCACCAGCACCACCACCACCAGGTGCTAATCGACGAGGACCTCACGCAGAGCGAGAGCCAGGAGCACGAGTACTTTGACGACCTGGACGACCACCAGGAGGCGATGGACGAGGTGGACGGCGACATGGAGGAGCAGCTGAAGCAGGAGGAGGAGGAGGAGGAGGACACGTTCATCATCGAGGAGATCCAGCTGGAGGACGACGAGATGCTAGAGGACGCCGACGCAGAGGCCATCAGCCCCTCGGACTGCGAGTACATCACGGACGACCAGGATGCGCATCTGTCGGGCGACGTGGACGACCTGCAGTACGCCATCATGGAGCCGCCGGACGGCGAGACGAGTGCCGAGATAGACCAGGCCTTCCTTGAGCACGAGCAGGCGCAGGCGCAGGCACAGGCACACCACCAGCAGCAGCAGCAGGAGGAGCTGCAAAGCATCTCGCTGGAGAACGCTGTGGTGGAGTTTAGCCAGGCGACGGCGGACGCCATGGGGCCGCCCACTCTGAGTGTTAGCTCGCCGAGTCCCACGCCCAAGCGGGCCAAGCGCATTCACCAAGCAGCCGCCGCAGCAGCAGCATCCGCCGTCCCCGCTGGAGTCACCCTCGAGCCCTGTGACCACCAACCACCCACTGCCGGGCATCCGGCCATCAGCAGCAAGCTGGCGGCGGCCAATTCCCGCCAGCTGGTGCAGACGGCGAGCGTTATTGCCGCCGCTGGGGCGGACGACAACTACGAGATCGACGCCAATCTGGTGACGGAGTTCATACGGCAGCACACGTCGCCGCTGGGATCGGGCCGCTATGTGTGCCACCTGTGCAGCACCGAGTTCCGGCAGTTTAAGGGCCTGCAGAACCACATGCACTCGCACACCAACTGGATACGCGCCAACTGCAAGAAGCAGCCGCAGTGCGAGATCTGCCTGAAGAGCTTCAAGGGGCCCGGCATGCTGCGCATGCACATGAAGACCCACGACGCCGAGTCGAGCACGCCCGTCTGCACCATCTGCAACCGCACGTTCAAGTCGAAGGCGATCCTCTACCGGCACCGGCAGACGCACCAGCAGCGCGCCTACTGCTGCGGCGTGGCCAACTGCCGCAAGAACTTCTCGTCGGCGGCGAACCTCAAGTGGCATGTGGAGCGCAAGCATCCGGAGGTGGTGGAGCCGCTGTTCAAGTGCGGCGAGTGTGGTTCGTTGTACGAGAGCGTCGATGCCCTGCAGATGCACGTGGAGACGACGGATCACACGACGGAGATGCAGGTGGTGGGCGGGTCCGGGCAGCCGGAAGACGATGGCTTCAGCGGCGCGGTGAGCATCGTGAGCAACGGCACCGACATGGCCAGCATAATGGCTGGACAGGGCAGTACGACCTTGGCGGGGGCCACTGGCTCCGCCGGCGACACACACGCCGTGGTGGTGGGCTCCTCCGGCGAGGTGTACTTTGTGACGCAGGCGTAGCCAGCGGAGTACGCCGGCGCAGTGGCTCCCGGCGAGTGCCTGCTCGGCATCTAGATGACCACTTAGCTGTAATATATATATTTAAATATATATTTTTGTACTAGCAATTAACACAACTTCACCACAAATATTGCAATCCTAGATTTCTGTCGTAGGTCTTGTCTAGTAAGTAGCTCGTCTAGGCTAAGATTCACTCGAATTTTGTACGCAAATGCACGAAACCTTGGGGCGGAGGGCAGTTCGGACCAGGAGGATCCACGGATCCTCCTTCCACACGAGCGCCCAGCTGATGAATGTATAAAATCCTGCGGGGACTGTGTGCCAGTTTTTTGTTTTTATTATTATTTTAAAAGGGGTGCCCACGAACAGAACTTTGTGAACATTCTTGGACTTTTAATTTCGTCGTAGCCTGCCCCCCTAGCCCCATTTTAATACTTTTCGTTACAAGAAAACGAGTTTCGTGGGCACTCCTCCTTTTTCCCGGGAAATTAACAGACTGGCATATATTTTAGGCTAAAAGTATAAACGTATTTCGGCTTTCGGTTACCATTGTTGGGCTTTGAAAACTTGTAAAATAAGTGGAAGAAAACTGTTTTAACTGCAAACAAAATAAATTAACAAAACCTCTTGTAAAATCCACAACCTGACTTTCTCTGGGCAAGCACTAGCATTTATTTTTAACCATTGTAATCCAATTGCTGGGGAAAAGCCCGGAAAAACAGCACAGAAACCAAAACAGAATTGATCAGCAGCAGAGGGGAAAAGCAGCAATCAGCAAGCCAAGGTCTCGTCGTCTATTGATTCCCAATTGCCACGTGTGTTTCTGATGTATTATATCCTATCCGGTGGAAGCTAGCTAATTGCAGCTACATAAGCATAAGCATATCAAGAGGAAATGTCGTCCGATCAAATATCACGTTTAATTTCATATCGAAAATATTGTAAATCGTTATGCATCTTGCTTATTATATTGTCATTGCCCAGAAGAAGGCATTGATGCTTATAATTTGTAATTTATAAACAACATTTTACAAATAAATAAAGCAGGAAAGGCTTCCGGGATCTATGTACTTTCCCACTCAAAATTTCCACCAAATAATCAGTTGTAATCAGTCCCCCCGGCTGTCACATGAAATTGATAATTAATTAGCAAATAAGTTGCATCAATTGGACTAACATTGTGACAGCGAAAATCGCCAGTCTGCTATTTATTTATTTTGTTCAGATTATTTATGGCGGTCAGGCGAGTGCTGTTGCGAATGATAAGATAACTGCCAGACGTTTTATGTTTTTTCACTGAGTATTTTCGTGTTTTTGTACCCTTGCAGGGTATTAAATTTTAGTCAGACGCTTGCAAAGCAGTGAAGGAGTCATTTCTGATCCTATAAATCATATATATTCTTGATCAGCAGAAAAAAAAATTTGGTAAATTTTTGCAAATTTTGATAAGGGGTTACATCATTAAAATTGTCAAAAATTGACAAAAATTTTCATTTTCTAAAATTATAAATTCAGTAAGCATATTTATTACCCTAACAAAAACTAGAATAGAAAACCTTTTGGAATTGAAATTAATACATTTTTGGCTAAGTTATGATTGATTCAAGACTGCAAGAGTATACAAACTTCGGCTCCTGAAGTTAGCTTTCTTTTGTGTTTTTTAGCTGTTATTATTATTACATTTTATTCGATGGACAATAATTTTCCATCCAGCTGTTCGTTCGGTTTATCAACTGCGAAAAAGCCGCCCCTCTTTGTGACCTGCCCCCAAAAAAATTCCGCCTGAATAAATTATAAAGCGTACATAGAAGTGCGTCGTACATTGATATTTACATCGATTTTTTTGGGCCCTTAAATAATTAAAAGTTACCTTATCCTTGCCAGAATCTATAATTTTTTGTGACCTTTTAATAGGAATAATACGCTTTAGTTTTTAAAGGGTAACAAGGTTAAAAGTCTTATAAGGTTTCTATATTAAAAAGCTAAGAAAAACCCATGGTTCTAGAGAGTTTTCCAGGACTAAAAAACGTACACATGGCCTGCTTTTGTTTTGAGGACGCTGAACCTTAAACCCAGAGCCCTACAATTAAAAAAAAATTCAAGTTCGACTGGAAATGTCCTTGAACTTTGATCTATCCCAAAGAAAACTTGGCACGCAGCCAGAATGCATGAAAAAAAATATAATTCTTGTGGGATTTTAACCGTACGAGTCTTTCTATAGGTTTACACTCAGAAAACCCAGTTGATCTTCTCTAGAAATGAGCTCTCTATATTTCTGGCATGTTTCTCTTTGTGTATTGTTAAATATATATACAATTCTAGCAAGAAGACACTCTATCCTCCTCTAGCAGCCCAACAGTTGTCCATTTATTTCAAATTTAATTGATTTGACACCGGGGGATGAGTAGGAGGTTTGCATTTCGTAATAATTGTCCACAAATTAATGCCTTTGATTCAGATTCTGTTGCTTATTAATGCACATTATTTTGGCATTAATATGCGTTCGTTTCGATTCGTTTGTTTCAATTTCTAAATGAGGGAAAAACTGCGACGTCACAGAGCAGCAACATGCGACATTAGTCACGCCAAGGCTGAAAAAGAAACTACATTTTCAGCGACCTTTCGGTATTTCCAATTCTATATCCCAGCCAGAACGCAATTGGGGAATCGGTGTGTGTAAATCCAAGGCGCAGTGCAATTATAATTATTAACAGTATGAATATTTGCCGAAATATTTGCAGCGAAATATTATTAGAAATAAATATACTACATATAGAGAGAGCACATGCAAAAATATGATCATTTTTATCATCAATATTTCATGTTGAGATGTTCCTTTTGATCTTGTTGATTATTAAATCAATATTTCATCTCGTCTTCTTATTTTCTATTTACTGAAATGATTGTGGGTTTGGTTAGTCTTAAGTTCTACATTTTATTTTATATTTGAGGTGCTTTTTTGGTTCAAATTCTGTTCCATTTTCCTTTTCTAAATGATACTTAAGAATATATATGCTGAAACGTCAAAGAGTTAGCTTTGCTTTTGTTTATTCAAGCTTCGTGTGATATTGCCCGAGTCTAAAGTCTCGCAATTCGATCCCCTTTAAGATGCAGTCTTTATGCCATTTGAGATTCGTTGAAAACAAAAATATTTTCCGCCAGAACGAGTTGACTGAGTAAACAAAAATCGGAAACAGCCACAGCTGCAGGAAAATGAAACTGAAAGCGAAAATATTAAGTATTGTTTAGAGGATTAAATAATGTTTACAGATCTTTGGTGCTGATAGTGATCGATCAGCGATCGGTCATAGTGCTGAGATTGGCCAGGCACAGGGCTGTAATTCTGAGAGGGCCAAGTGGGGCAAACAAGGCACACTTGTTAGCCATTCTCTGGGGGCCAAAACCCCTGCTACGCCCCCTTAGTGTTCCCTCGACGCAGCCGCATTGACGCAATTGAAAAGAATAACAAAATTGTTTACTTGGCGCCGCCGCCAGCCGTTTCGCAAATAATACTCATAACTTGGCTTAATATTAACAACAAATTCTGGGCAGTGATTTTGGGGTTTCGTTCTGATTCTGCGAACTAATATTTTCACCTGAAAATTGCATGGTTTATGGCTTTATTTGGGAATAACATTTATTATAGTCCAATTACTTAGGTGATAACTTTTTTATAGTCTTAAATTTACAGCAGAAATCAGTATGAGGTTTATCTTTAATTATTTGAAGGTTTGTAGATGAAATTTTTGTAGGGGAAATTTTTAATAAATATATGAAATATGTCAAAAGTATGATGAATCTTTCATTTGAAGTGATTTCCTTGAATAAGAACTGATAGAACAATGAAGGCATTGACCTTCCTTAATGAGTCAGCTTAACACTAAATTATTTTCAAAGAAATTAAGGAAGTGGAATTTCTTCAACATTTCTTATTAATAATTGTTGAGAAAAGGGTATACCAACTTCGTTAAGGTTCGTTTCCATATCTTGGCGCCATCATTTCGTCATTTCACACGTCGAATAGCATTTTGTTTTGATTTTTCCACATACCTTTCCTCTAGAAATTCTTCTTTTTTTTTCAAAGAGTCCATAACCTAGGCTATGAGGTTTTAGTATAATTAGGTTCTCTTCGATATCAAGGCCCACCTTGGAGAGCTTATCTACCTACCATTAAATTAAGGTTGATCTCTTTGTGGGCCCACCACAAATACACCGAAATCCGAGCAAATACTCTTCAAATATTTATATAATTCGTACAATTATAGACTGGCTGCAGATCGTGGCAAATATTTTTAGCATTATCGTTGCTGTTGCTTTTTTGCTGCTTGCGGCACGGCGCAATTTCAGTTTCATTTCCGATATCGGGCTCTTCAAAAAGAAATCCCCAAATTTAAAGAATAAAATGGCATCTATAAGTATGTATTTAATGTGGGGCACACGAGCTCTGTCTTCTTCTTATTTGCCCGGATTGGGGCGTGTGATATTGACATTGTAGAGCCGTTTGGTCATGAATTCGCTGTTCGACGACGTTCGACGGCATCGTCTGGCGGAGAATCTCTTTTGGCTGACTGTTCCGTTCGTCTGGCTGTCGGCACTCGAGCGAAGAATTTATGCATCTCAAGGCTCGCTCGCGATCTGGTTAGATATATCTACAAATTGTACCCCTTGAAGTCTTTAAACTGGGTGAAGGATACAGATGAAAGTGCAGTCGTGCCTGCCATTCATTACTATCAGAGCCTGCTGATATACAAAGATCAAGAGGATAATTGTATATACTTTTGATTTAAAATTAAATAAGGCACACTCAGGGGTACCAAAAACTAAATCTAAATATTTTCTGGTATTCAAACTGCCCGCTTAGGATCCTATGAACTGCTATGAAGAACCTGCACAAAGGAAATAATTGTACAAAAAGAATGTGCACACATCGTCGGGAATAAAAACAGCACCTATAGGTAAAGGGTTCCCTGGTAAGAAGAAAATGTTTTGATTTTCTGTAAGTTTTTCTTTAATTTTCTTAATGGGTACTGAACCTTAGCTTTTCTTATCCGGCTTTACCAGCTCTAATGAAGAAATAATAAAGTAAATTATCTTTTAACCGTAGCATAATTATTTTAAATCGTTTTATGGTGCCCATACCTTCCTGTACTTAACTCTTACCTATTAAATAATACCTTAAAAACCCAGAAGCAAATGAAAATTGAGAGTAAATGGACGATAATTATCTGTTGAGTGCCAGGGAGCAGTGGCCGGCAAGGGTTTTCTATTGGAGAAACGCGGCAACCGGGCCAGAAACACATGCAAAGCATATTTATCATCGGATGCCGGCAATTGTGATTTGGCAAATGGCCAGGGGAACACAGACATTCCGCCCACAAACAGCTGGGAATGGGAATGGCAGCGATTTGGCGTGGTCAGTGCCAGGGATTGGAATTGTGGTAACTATTTCGATTGGCCCTGAAGCCAGCACGTCTTTGTCAGGGGCGAGCAGCATTCCCGGGCATTTCTTTGCCGCGAACGCCTTCTATTTTTCCCCTGGTTCCTTTGATTTTCCGACTTTCCCCAGTCTGACCCCACCGAATGCGGAAGTGTAGCCGCCAGCGATTTGGTCATCGTAGCGCCATCGTCGGCATCTTCGATCACGGCATCAGCTCGTGGCCATTGTTCCGGTAACCGGTGACGTCGCAACGTGGCTCCTCTCTTTTGTGTTCTAATCAAAGATACGAACACGAATCGTATCTAGATATTTCAGGAAATGCTTGGCATAGTCCGAAAAGTAAAATTTGTAGAATTGGGGGAATTCTGCTCACCAAAGAGAAGAGAGAGGTGTCAAAGAATCGAGTACTTTTTGGCTAGCTTACTTTCTATAAGTGGCTTTTCAATGTCAGGGTCGGTTGAGAAGAGACCTGTTGCAGTCTCCGCCTACTTGGGACTCGTATTAAATGCTGAAATGCTACCGAAATGCTAAGATGCCATGTCAACGGCTTGCCTGCTAAAAATAAACAATTTTTCATTCAAAAAGAAATTAATAAAATTCATTTTTCGGCCTGCCAACAGCGGAAAATGCCAAACAATTCGAATTTCAGCAGAGGCGTTGTATAATTTGCGAATTAGTTTTCAAAACTGAATGAAATTCAATGGGAAAATATCGAATTTATGTTCATTATTGAGATTATGACTTGGGGGCTGAATAATGGGAATTTATTACAGCATTGGAAGTATTATTTGCTTGCAATCAGTATTTAAATTTTTGCCCATTGTAAGTCCCCTTTTTTTAAACGTAAGAAAAGAGTTTAATTATCTCGCTTTATACCCCATGAATCATTTTATTATCGAAAAATCTGTTCTGTGTTGGCTAGAGATATTTAGTTTCGAATTGGCTTTAATTAATTCAAGTCAATTGGATCGCTGACTAATGGAAATCAGCTGATAAACTCAATTTATTCGCCGCGTGTGATTCATTACTATTGGCCAAACAAGTAGGTAAACGACGTTAAAAGACGGGGGCAATCTCTCCGATTGTTGTCGAGCAATTCCAGCTTGTTGTTGCAGCTGTTTGTCGTTTTCAATTAGGCTGAGCAACTGGCGCGTGTTTTCAATAATACTTACTATCGATACAGAGACAGATACAGATACAGTGCACCAGCAGACAGCCAGGCACGCAGCGGAACGATCAGAAAAGCATCTGAAAGGACCCCGAAATCGCCTCCTGGCACGCACTTGCTCGACAAGAGTACTTGCTCTCTGCAAGGATAAGCCACTAATGCAGGCCCAAGGCCTACTGACATGTCCTTGTCGAGGGAAAAAATCGATGCTGCACCTGCAGGCGAGCCGCAAGGTCGTCGTGGCCCAGCCATCCGTCGGATAGATAAACCCGTAGATTTGAGTAATTACTTATAATTTAATTGGGTACCTTAAGTCCGAGCGATATCCCCGAAATGATTGATGCTGATGTGGCGGCAACACCTCCTTAATTTCATTGCCCACAGGCTGAGTGACAGCTTCCCTTTCGCCTGTCACCCAAATTGGCCCACTCGGGCCGAGCATCCGGATGAGTAAGCCACTGCCAGCGACAGCGGAACAAGCCCCAAAAATATACATATAAACAAACATCAGAATTCAAATAGTCATATATATTTGCCCAGCAAAAACAAACGTGAAAATATATACATACTTTGTGAGATCTGCCAGAGAACACGAACGATAAAATGTTTACTGAAGTAAATTTGGATTTCAGAGCGCATTAAAGCGATCAGAAATTTAATTAATGACATATTTCTAATAGGAATTTGGATAGGCTTGAGTGTCAAACACACACGTGGGCCATAAATAAGATGTGACTGTTAGTCAAGCATCTGGGAATCTTGAAATTCCTTAAAGAAAATGCTTGGAAACTTACTGAACTTTGTCCTTAATTTATGACCCCTTCTGGTCATCTCCTCTCCCCCTTTTTAAGTTACAATAGAATACATATATGCATGTCATAGGAGGAAGTGGCCTCGCCTTTTGGCTGCATTCAAAGTCAATGTCAAGGCTGTGTGTGAGCTTCATAGAACAATGGCAGAGGCGAGGCGACACAAGCGATGTGGCTGGTGGCGCCCACTTGCCCACTTATTATCCTAGGCCTTGGCAGTGGCCTTCCCAGCCGAGACCGAGAGCTCTCCTCTGAATAAATTATTCATGGGTGCAGCACTCTCTGGGATGGGGGCTGAAATTCAGGCCAACTCGCTGGCATAACTCTTATCGGATATGGATGGGTTTCCCAGTGCCAGCAGGAGGAGGAGGAGGAGCAGGGCCTATCTCGACAAGTTTATCACCCATTTTGGCTTCTGACTGATGTAAAAATACCCGAGTGTTGCGTCACTTTTGCCATTTTCCCATCGAAAACGGAACCTTTTGACGGTTTATTTCGGGATGTGTGGATGGGCCAGAGAAATAGAGAACGAGTTGAAGCTCACGCGATATTATATTCTGTGTGCTCTGGTTTATTACCTTTCCTCTAGTAATACCCAATAGCGACGACGTCGCCGCCAAACACTTTCGATAATGGCAAACTATCTGCAGTAAGTGTAATTGTATCTGTATCTTTTGGTTTCGTGTTACGTGTCATACACTTTGTTCCCCCGAGTGTTGGGAAAGTTCTAGAGTTCTTTAGTCAAGAGCTGGCGAAATTCTTCAGTGAAAGCCTGGGGGGACATAAAACATTGAATTTAAGGGGAACTCCTGACACCTGCTGATAAAATCGTAGAAACACTTTACTCTCAGTTGCATTTTCGTGAATTTCTTGCTCCTAATATAAATTTTATTATACTATTGATGTCATTTAAAAGAACAGACTTACAAAGAGTGTTAAGACAGATACTGATGACTGAATACTAAAGGATCTTCTCCTTTTTTTTACCCTAGCAGGGGGTCAGAGGCATAAAATTCAGTGAAGGAGTCACTTCCGACCCTATAATTCATATATATTATTGATCAGCATCAAAAGCTGAATCAATTTAGACAAGTCCTGGACAAAAAAAAAAATTTTCCATTTTATCAAAATTTGATAAGGGGTTACATCATTAAAATTGTCAAAAATTGGCAAAAAATTCAATTTCTTTAAATTTAAATTTAGTATGTAGTTTTTTTAACCTAATAAAAATTAGCACAGAACAGCTTTCCGTTTTGAAATGAAAGCATTTTTGTCTTAGTTATAATCAAATTTCAAACTGCTAGGGTATAGAAACTTCGATTTCCCGAAGGTAGCTTCAGAATAACTCCTAAACCATCAATAAGATTGAATTGCATCTTTCAAGTGAGAATCCCAAGAAACAAAGCTTTTCAGATTACCTAAACCACAGCTGATAAGCTTAGAGATAGTAGTACAGCTAAAGTATAATCCCTTTTATTGATACCATCGATGGCTGCCACTCGAGTTAAGAGCCTTAATCTCCCGCTGATTCCCCCAAGCCAAGAGCTTGCTGGCGACAGGTAAATCGATTGAACCTATAGATTCCAATATTATGACGGTTAGGGAATGGAAAATTCTGCGATAAGATGTGAACGATAACGGCAAACGGAAGGTTTGTCAACAAAAGAGCAGCTGTTGGCCAATGGCCACTCCTCCTCCTCCTCCTCCTCCTCCTCCGCCGTATGTCATGTTTTCCGTTTTCGCCTTGGTAATTTAATTAGGCCGTTCTCCATTCATGAGTCCCAATTATGCGGAAATCGCCCGAGAGCCCGGTTCTCTCTCAGTGCCAAAAACACTATATATGGACGCTTCCGTCAACAAATATTTGCGCCGGATTTTATATACCTTAGCAAAGGGTATTGGAGATTTTAGTCAGTAGCTTGCAACGCGGTAAAAGATTCATTTTCGAGCCTATAAAGAATCTCGATGGGGCAATCTAGCCTTGACTTTCCATTTCTAAGCAATCTAGTCCTTCTTCGAGGTTCATATCTGGATCTATATTACAGATACCCTATAGAACGACTATTTTATGTAGTACCTATATAAATAGATAGGTCCCGTACCCACCAGCAAAGGGTATATGGGCTTCGGCTTCCCAAAGTTAGCTTCCTTTAATGCTTTTAAACCACAAACAGTGGGCAGCCGCCGGAGATTAAGAGGAAAAAACAGTTTGCTTAAGAGATTTCCCATTGTTTATTGTGGTCTGTCACAATTAAATTGGTTTCTTGGAATAGCTAGACTGGATTTCCCAGCTTAGAAGCTGGCCAAAGAACGGGCGAGCTCTATTTATAGCAAAGTATCTGTTGGATACAATCGAGCCAGGACACTGTTACCAGGGCAAAAACGCCAAGAGCTCGGCTCAATGTCGTGTCCTAAGACAATTTGTCATCCTCCCAATCCAAAATCCCAGGAAAATCAGTCGGAAAATAAGAAAATGAACTTGTGAGCTTCGAAAAGAACTCGGCACATGGCCGCTCTTCCAAAAAAGGGTGCGCGGCGGAGATTGGGAGCGTGAGAGAGTTGCTACACTGTAAGAAATTCTTGGCTTAGTCGAATAATTTACAAAAAAAAAAATTAATTAATAAAAAATAAAGAATATGGAGTATAATTTTGTATTTTGAATTTAAAGCATTTAACAATATTTTGCTCGCTTAATCTCATTTAAGTCTTTTGGTTAAACATATTTTTCCAAGTGTATGCGCTCTCTGAAAAAAGTATCTGGAGAGCGAAGGAGCTTAGATAGTTGACTCGCTTGCACTCACACAGCTACCCCCTGTGCGGACGAACAAGTGCTGCAGAGCGACAGCCATCTCGCTTTCGCCACCTCGGGTCTCGCTCTCTCGGCCCATTCGGCTCTGTTCGGCTGTGGAAGAAACCTATAAATACAAGAGCATTTTTACAAAACGGGGAAAATCCGACGCGCGCTCCGAAAAGCAAGAAAAAGTGAAAAAGTGTGTGACAAAGTGCAAAATAAGCCACAAAACGCGCATGAGAAATCAAATTTAATTGAGAAGCATCAAATTGTATACATATCAGAGCACCACAAACGCGTGTGTGTGTGCGAGTGCCAGTGCTTGTGAGATTTTCACCGTGGAAAATGCAAAGTGAATGAAAAACCCAGCCTAGGACAGCCAGCGAATTGGAAAAGTGTAACTCGCATTGGGGACACGCAGAGGTGTCTCGAAAAAGGTAAATTTGTTACTCAGAAACGACGCCAGAAAGCGATTAGCGATTTTCGACTTTCTGTGTGTGAGTGTGTAATTTTGGCGTACGTGTGGCGCGAGAGGAGCGTGTATGTGAATTTTATTTAATTTTTTTTTTGTGTATGTGCACTGTAAAAATAGCTGAGGAAGAGAGAGACAGGGAGAGAGAGAGAGCAAGAGAGGCGACTACTCGAGAGAGGAAACTGCGACGTCATCGTTCACGCAGAGCCAGTTCTTTCTTTCCTTTTTTATGGTGCTTCTTTCTTCTCCTGCTTCTTCTTGCCCTTTGGCTATCATCACTGTTTTGTGGTTAATCTTTTGTTTTGAATCCGTTTTATCTACGTTTTGGTTATTTTTTCTGTTTTTTGTTTTTTGCGAGCACGTAATTCCCTTAGATATCGAACGCACAGCTGCTTTTTGTTTTGATACGTGAAATTCATAGTCAACCTGCTGCGCGCTGTGAACTTTTTGCTTAAAAAAACAAAAACCAAAAAGAAAAAGACAGAAAAACTGGTTTCTGGTGACGTATATTCCAACCTAAAATATTATGCGAATATCTGAGTGTTTAAGTTGTAAATCCCCAGCTGAAACAAGTGGCAAACTTTTCCATTACACTGCGCGATTAGCAATGACTAAGTGCTGTTTTAAATTGTTCGCGCAAAGTGCTTATTCGAGTCTCAAGTGTTCGCTTTGCTTGTGCTTTAATCGCATTTGTTTGTCGCAAGACTTGGCTTTCGTTTCGTTTACTGCTTTTATTGTTTTCCTTTCCTTTGATAACTGTTGTTTTTCGTCACCCCTCCATTTAGTCACGGGGCGCTACTACTTACAGTTGTATCGGGTCTTAAAAAAACTTTAATTTCAAGAGTTACACTCGAAATAAATCTAAATTTGAGCTATAAATATGCTAGACTGAATAAAAATAATTATTTCAAGTCAAATAATGGTTCTTTGATAACGAAAACAAGTGGTTTTAGGCAAAAGATACTCGAGAGAATATTAAATAATCATTTATGGTTATTAATTCCCACTGCAAAAGAGTCATTTATAGCCAATTCTTTAATTACATTTTATTAATAGCCAAAACAATTTGTATTTCATTATTTATTTTGTATTTATTGTGGGATATTTCTTTCGTTCGTTGTGTGACTTTTGTTTTTGTTGCCAGGCAGCCAGCGAAAATTGAGTTTCAGCCCGATTATTACTGGAATTACTGGTGGGATTGCTGGCAGGGGCTTATCAGTGGGCATAGTTCACTAGACATAGACGAGAGGGAGGTACGGGGTCCAAACAAACAAAGGCAGGCCTCCTTTTTGTGCGCTGCGATCTCATTTGAATGCCAGTCGGCGGGGCTTGAAAGAAATCAAGCAAAAAACAATAAACAGCTCTAATTCCGCCTCGTTTCGCTTTGCTTCCTATTTCATTTGCAAATTGCAAATTGGAAATTGCAAATTCAGTGAGTTCACTCCGCTTGGCAGGCAACCAAAAGCCAAACAAACCGAGTGTTTACTTGCCGAGTTCAATTTCCCCATTCGATATGTGTATCTGCATATATGTATATTTGTATCTATATATCTATGTATCTTTGTATCTCCTTGCATATGCAACTCCTATTTTGCAGGCAGGAGGATTTCCTAATTCCCAGTTTATGCATTGTAATTAAGATTTTACTTTGTAGCTGGAAAACTGAACTGAAAACTGAGTAACCTTTCTAAAAAAAATAGGTAAAATTTCATGTCCATACCCTTGCAGGGTCCTAAAATTTTAGTCAGAAGCTTGAAATGCGTTGAAGGAGTAATTTCCGACCCTATAAATCATATATATTCTTGATCAGCATCAAAAACCGAATTGTTCTAGACCTTTCCGGAGGAAATCTATATTTTTGCCATTTTTTCAAAATTTTATAAGGGGTTACATCATTAAAAATGTCAAAAATTGACTACAATTTTTATATTTTTAAATTTTAAATGCAGTATGCAGATTTATTAAAATTATGAAAACTAATACAGAACAGCTTTCCGAATTGAAATAATTGCATTTTTGGCTTAGTTATGATCGATTTTCATGATCAGTGGAGGTATAGAAATTGGGTTCCCGAAGGTAGCTTCCATTCTTGATTTTGCTATTATAAATTACAAGAAATCTAAGGATATTTATACTTTACATGTTCTCATAACTTAGTTATTATCTGTAAGTTTGAAAAGAAAGAAATACTTTGTTTTAGGGATTTGTTTTGCTCCAAAAGGGCGGTTCCCGTCTTGACTTTCGGAACCCAGCCATGATGTAAATGAAAACCACTTAAAAATCATAATATTAGACCATTTATTAAAACCAAGAAGCGCATAAATCTATAGAATTGTATTTACAACCTTTGAAAAAATTGATTTCTTTTTTTCCTGACCAAAAACCAGATTAAAATGGAAATCAGACGCAATATCCACTGAACCCTCCCACAGGCTCCGCCAGTATCAACTGTATCGCTTAAATTTCAAACAGCAAAACACATTTGTTAGTATGTAAATGAAATTGAGCTAATCAATGTTTGTTTAGCTGGCAATTCACACTCCCCGCCTTTGTGTTTCTTTATTTTCACCCGTCTGCCCTGTCGCCGAGTTGCCAAATTCAACGGATCGGTGCTAAAGTGAGGCGCCTTTTCTGTATTATTTGTAAGCTCTATATATCGAGTGTGTAATATCTTTTGTGTCGATTACCTTTTGTTGTCCCAGCTGCTGGAGGATGTGTGTTGCGCCTTTGTTTGAATTTTATGAAACCAACTGACAGCTGATTTGCCTATTTACCTCCCCCGTCTGCCGTATGCCCCCTCACTTTGTTGTGATTTAGATTCAAAATTCAGATTGATTTAGCTTCACTCTGGACACAGTCTCACCGTGACACCGAGAGTTCCTTTGGCGCAGTGGCAGCTGCTTGGGCTTCAGCCCCAGTTCTCGGTTCTCGGTTCTCTGTCTGCTTTATTCGCTGTCGTTGACCCACTTTCAGTACACCTTATGTACGCCATATACAAATATATGAATACACACAAAACCCCACGAAAGTGGAGCAATCGGGGAGTGAGCTGGGAGATGGGTGGCAGATAGTTTTGCGTCGCACTACCTACTGCCTTTGTATGTCGGTTTCCCCAAAGTTTTCCCCACAGATTTTGCTCTGTTTTTTCCGCTGGCTGATAAGGTCAGTTCCCCGATCTTTGCCCTATCCTCAATCTCTGGCCATCAGTTTCAATTAATTGCCTCAGATTAGCTACTACTAAGGATTGTGCACTAACGCCTTCCGTGTTCCAATCAATTTTCGCGACTTTCGCTTGACATTTTCCCGGCTGGGACATTAACGGATGGCCGGCCGTTCGTTCGGGGTAAACACTAATTTATTTAAAGGCTTTGGCTATAAATAACGCTGTCGAAATAGCCTTAGCTCGCTTGGAAGCAGCGATAAACTTCTCCGTATTGTTTTCTGCGGCGTAGACAACAACGCGCTAAGTGATTCACCCCGACGAGAGTTAACGAACCTATCTTGTCAGCGGAGGAGCACTTGCGGTTGAGTGCCTTGTGTGGCTCCCCCGCCGAAACGAGTATCGGACTAGCTAGCAACCAACTAGCTCTAGAGAACTCCCAACGCCGCCGTCTGGTCTGGATTACAGCTACCAAGTGTGGTGCATTCATAGTGTGTGCTATCTTTATGACGTCTGCAGTTCTCTGTTTGCATTTCAAGTGATAAATGGAGGCTGCCCGCCTGCTGATAGGCGTGTCTGCAACGCAATTCGCGTATTCCGATTATTAATATAATTTGCCAGCTTGCTAATTAGAGAGAGAGAAAGAACCTATCAGCTCCAGAGGCCCCTCCTCTCTGGTACTCCGTGTGCACGTGCCCCACGCTTGACTAGTCTCGGCTTCCAGCCCCATCTTGCCAGCCTCCCTGACTTGCAATTGCTTTCAATTAACAGCACGCTTCATTAAATGATTTCTAATACTGTAGCGCCCGGTTCACGGGCTTACTTGATTGCTGTATATGGTGTATGGTATAGGGGTCTATTGTTGATTGCTAATAGCGATTGAGGGAATCGCAATGGGTGGTTCGAGTGGATCAGTCAGCCGCCCAGTGAATGATCTAAAGCGCACTCGAAATTTGATAGGCCCTAAGTGTTATTGATCTCTCGATCAGCTGAGCTTTTGTCTAGCGATTGATGATCTTCGAGGTGGAAAGGTAATCAAGGTATTGCCCCGAGCTGATCTTAGGAAATTTTAGGTATTTACTGAAGGTGTAAACAACAGCAGACAATGCTCTTTCCCTCTTGATTTTTTGGGAGGCTTCAGATCTCTTGAACAAATCGTTTCTGTAGGCCAACGCTTTTTGCCTTTCAAAGAAGTTTTTCTTAAATATTTTTCAAGGTTTCTCTTAAAGTCTTTACATCTGGAAAATGTTAGTTCAGGCTTGACAAGTTCTTTGAACGCCACGAGAATTATGAAACATCTGGCTGGCCCATTCCAACCCGCCTTTTAATGACGACGATGATGATGATTCGTCATCAGAACAACCGCAGCCGGAACACGATTTGCATTCGACGTCGCGTGTCGCGTGGCGAGAGTGTTCCGTGGCGGAAATGACATTGAACCCGGCGGCCTGCGTTCCGAATGCACTTGCTGCGATCTCCGATCCGATGTGATCCGCTCAGAGAACGCAGACACGAGGGGAACCGGTTCCCAGGCAGTTGAGTGAACGCTCGTTGGGCAGGGAACGGTGCTGATGATGATGATTCAGATGATCAAGTGTGCGGCAGGTTAAGATAATCGCTTATTTAACCCAATTCGCAATGCAATTTATTGAGATTTAACCCCATTTTTCTTCTCTCTCCCCGTTGCAGACAGAACAAAGGAGCAACGCGCCGAGCGGAAAAAGCGGCCAGCAATCGTTACACTGTTTAGCGCGGCAGGGAATGGTATATTTCTTGGGGGATTGGGGCATGGGAGATTCTGACTTGTCGTCATATCAGCAACATGTTCCAAATATACAGCAGCAGCAGCAACGCATCCATGGACGTGACTTACTCCTTCATCAACAGCAGCAGCAGCAGCAGCAGCAGCAACAGCAGCAGCAACCTCTGGAACAACAGCAGCAGCAGCAGCAGCAGTCGACACAGCAGCAGCAGCAACAGCAGCAGCAACAATTTGTGGCACAAATATCTAGTGGCCTAAGCCAGTTGCAGTCGCAGTTGCAGTTTGCCAGTGGCTCCAACTTCCTGCAGCAAGGCTCTCCATCGGCAACCTCGGTCTCTCCCACATCCCCCAACCAGCAGCCACTCCCACTTCCACTCCCATCCCAGCAGCAGCCGCAGCAGCAACATGTTGGTCCTGTCAGCAGCAGCAGCCTGGTAACCGCCAATCTCCAGCAGCTGTCGGTGAGCAGCAGCAGCAACAGTAACAGCAGCAGCAACAACAACCACTGCACCCCCACCAAACCGCAGCAGCACCACTTACCACTACCAGATGCAGCTGCTACGCCTGCAGTTCCAGCTGGCGCCAAGTCGTCGTCCAAGACCCCGCAGCTGAGCAAGGATCTCCTGGACAACGAGGATGAGGTGGCATTGCACCCGCTGTCCAACCAGGTGAGTGAGACTTACACGATTAACACATAGCACGGGCATAGGCATAGGAAAGAATGCTGGCTAAACATTACAACAGAGGCTGCCTTAATATTCGGACTTTAATGGAAATAAAAAGGCACTTCAGGACGATTATATCTTCTTGATCTCGTTGACCAGGGCGCAGTAAAGGGACTGACAGAACTCCTCGAGACCCGCGTACGCGTTCCTCTCGATAAAGACCTTCACCACCGCCCACACCGACTTGAGAAACTTGACCTGGGCAAAGACTTGGACGTCCGTGTGCTGTTCGACTGTGGCCCTTAGACAATAGTGGACCTGGACGACAAATGTATCGGCATACGGTATATCCTCGTTGATGCTCTGCACATCGATCGAGTACAGCTGCCCGGGCTGGCTGCACTCGCGCATCACCTGCGTCTCGATGACCCTGGCCGATTTGGGGCCAAGATTCGCTTGCAGCGCCATGGTCACCGTGACGACCCGCTCGTTCAGGCCGTTGGCATTGCGCGTCCAGCCGCCCATGCACAGATCGGTGCTCTTGCGGCGCTCGTGGAAGCTCTCCAGGAAGGGCGAGGCGGAGAAGAGCATGTTGAACAGGCTGTCGACCCGCACCTGGAGTCGCTCCTGGAGCACCTTGCGCCCCTCGTGCGTGTGACTGCAGCGGGCGGTCAGGTCCTCGAGCTTCAATTTCTCTAGACGAACGCACATATTTGTATGTGGAGAAATGTACCGCTTCAGCTTACCGATTGGCACTATAGTTGCTTCGCTTGGGTTCACGGTAGACCCCTTCCTTAGGTACTGCTTCCTACTTCGTTTTTCCGTTTGCGTGCCTGACTGGACATTTTGCACCGTTTGCCTCTTGGTTCCCGGCACCGTGGGCACTGTCACCCTGGTGTTCCTCGACCCCCTGGGTTGCAGGTATATAGACGCCAGTTCCGCACTTGCCGCTCGGTAGACGTTGTTACTCATGCTGGCGCCTGCCAAATCTCTGCTCTAGACGGGACTTCTTGACTGACTTCATGTCCTAGACCCAAGATTCTTCTTTGTCATCTTCAATTAAAACATTGTCTACGACGCCTGGGAAGGAAAATAAGAACAAACTAAACACTTCATTAATTTTGTTAAAAGCAAAGTAACTGAGATTCCCAATTTCTCCTGACAGCTGGCAGTCTGGCGTTGGGAAAGCTCACTCTTTCAAGTGACGTCGTAGGAAGCGGCGACGATAAGATACCATCCATAATCAGGGTTAGGGCCACGCGCCTTCATCAAGTTCTTGCTGAAATTAGTTAGATTGTGTGTTTTCGATAGCAAAAACAATATAATCAAGCGGAAAGGGTATAGTCACAAGCTAGATGCCTCTTGTATTTGTATTTGTATTGTAATTGTATTTTATTTGGGAAGATTTACCAGGTCCTTGATAGCAGATTATTGTATTTAAAACCTACCATAAATTGCACATTAAATGGGAGCCTGATTAGACTTAATGTTAGGCAGAGCTTGCAAGAAGTTGTCACAGATTTATAAACATAGAAAAAACTTATACAGAAAAGCTTTCTGAATTGAAATTAATGCCTTTTTGGCATAGTTAAGATCGGTTCTCAATACGATCGAATGATCCAAGGGCATAGAAACATTGGTGTGCAGAAGTTAGCTCCCGTTCGTGCTTATTATTATTATTATTAATGTTATACATTTGTTGTTACAGGTCGGAGGGCACACTCGATTGTTGCTGCTCAACCAGTCGACGGTGATCAAGCCGCTGAACCTGCGCGAATTGGACTTCTACCAGAACATTCCGCAGGACATACTGAAGTTTGTGCCCAAGTACAAAGGTAAGATACCGACTGTTTCGCCAAACCGAATCAGAAACCACCGATCAGATCAAACGTTTCAATGCCAATTATGTATCTCGATTCTGTCGAAGCGCTTCATTTGCTCTTTCGTTTCGAATTAACCAATCTCGTTCTATATGCATACATGCACTCCATGTACATATATAGAATGGAACATACTGAATCGCGCAAAAGCATTTGTCATGTGTCTTGAGTTCTCAAATCGCCAATTTTTGATTGAATCGAACCTTTTGTTTTTGTACTAACTCTCTCCGCAACGAAAAACAAACTAAAAAACTCAAAAACTGTGCGTTTGCTCCTCTTGTATCTCGTCCCTAGATAAAGCCAAGCAATCGCATTCGAATATCATTTTTATTTTTAGTATATTCTCTCTCTAAAAGATACAAACTACTATACTATATATTTATGTGATATATCCTAGTCCGTAAGTTGAATTACTGAAAAATCCAAATAAAAGCCAAGCACAAAAAAGAAAGCAAGCAAAAAAAAAAGAAAATAAAAAATGAAAAGAAAAGAAAAGACTGAACCATTTACAAAGTAAAATATGTAGCTAACCAAATAGCTTTAACGATTTGTAACAATACGAAAGCAAAGATCGAAAATAAACAAGAAACAAAAAACGTGTTATGTAGCCGCCACAAAATGCCACAGAAACATACTCTGACTCGACGACGACGACGCCTGGACTAGTCTATAAATATAGTCGCCAGGTCGCCACCGCCCCCGAACCAGAGACCTTTTTCCGACACAAACCCCTTATATAGTTAGTAACCAAAATATGGGTAAGTCGCAACACAAAAACAAAAACAAAAAACAAATACCAAGAATACTCCAAACCCGAAAGTAAAAAGTAAAGTTAACCAAGTAAAGATCCGCCACTGCATAAGCTCCTTTGAAGATTGTACAGTTTTTGCAAAGACAATATAACGAACAAGATGCATAACGCAGCAGTAAAATGTCCTGCAAATTCATTATATTCTCTCTGATTTAGCACAAAATTGTACAATCGCAGCGTTATGCATATTTGAAGAACCCCTGATGATGCACTCCCCCGATTCGGTACCATAAGGTAGAGAAGCTGCTGGCCGGATCGGGGGGCGTGCGCTGCCCCGCCACTACATGTACGTCTATGCTCGTATTATCCAAAGGTTCGAGAGGTGCCTCTGCCTGAGACAGACCCGCTTGCGATCTGATCTGCCGACGAACCGAAACCGGGGAACGGAGACCGGAACGTGTCCTCCTCCGTGTCGGGAAAGGAGAAAGTCAAAGCCGAAAGTGTAAAGAATCTGTCTGATCAAAGAAAATCGAGTATTATTTTATATGTGTTTGCTCAGTGCTGCCTGCCTCTGCCTCTGCCTCAGCCTCCTCCTTCCCTCGAACGAACGTTGGTTGTGTGTTGTTGTGTGTGTAGTCGTCGTCGCCAACCATCGTCCAAACTCAACTCCACTCCGCTCGTCTCTTTGGATCTTAGGATCTAAGCTCTCTGTCGGTTAGAATGGCCACAAAGCCAAAGCCAAAAGGGTTTGTATGAATAAAACACATCTACTTTATATTTTACATAAATATTACCAGTTACCGATACGACTATGCTAGTTAAGACGAATGATCCCACTCTCTAAGTACTATAACTATTTATACTTGTACATTTAACTGTTTAAGTTGAGGAGTCGCAGGAGGCGAGAATGGATGCCCCTTTGTTTACTTACTTTTGCACCTTGTTAAGGGGTCTCTCTCTCTCTCTGTTCTGCACCCACCTAGACTAGGCATAGGACTAGTTATATTATCTCCATTTAACCACTCATAACAATTAAAATCCGTCTGAATCTGATGCTGGAAGCCAGACTCTTGGAGGGCCTTAACAAAGACAATATAATAAGCAAGATGCGTAACGCCATGCGATTTCTCTCTTGAAATTTTGTTGAAAAGCGTTAGGCGGCACCTTACTCATTATATTGTCTCCATTTCCTCAGCGTGTTTTTTTTTCTGTCTGTTCAAACCATTTCGTGTGTCGTCTGCTAATCGCCATATATGCTAACCCAGAGGGGGAACCACTGCCGCCTCCATTACCACATCCTGCGCGTAACCCTAACCCCATCTCCTGCCGTGTCGATTCGATGCTAATACTACATACAACTTACAACCGATGAGTTAGAGAAGATGATGAGTGTGTGTGAGCTTCACGACAGCTTAGTAATCTTTGGCCCCGGCTCGCTTCTTGTGTTTGTTTCAGGCGTCATGCAGGCCACCACCATGGGCGGAGCCAAGCTGGACAAGCGCTATTCGCCCAGCTTCCGCGACGAGGCCGCCGCCGTGCCCGTGCGAAAGATGAGCGCCTCCAAAAGGAAGCGGGATGAGGTACTCAGGTGCGTGTATCTCTCACTCCAAACCCAACGCAATACTAACCTCGGTTTCCTAATTGCAGAATGAAGGTGCACAAGAATGGCCAGGCAGCTGAGGTGATCAAGAGCATCTCCCAGCTGGACAACACCAATAAGCAATGTAAGTGAACTGATATCCTACTCTCTCGAGATGTATATTCCTAATGCAACCTTCCTCCTTGCAGACTTCCTCATGCTGGAGAACATCACCTCGCAGTTCCGCAATCCCTGCATCCTCGACCTGAAGATGGGCACCCGCCAGCACGGCGACGATGCCTCGGCGGAGAAGCGCTCCAAGCAGATGGCCAAGTGCGCGGCCAGCACCTCGGGCTCGCTGGGCGTGCGGCTGTGCGGCATGCAGACCTACCAGGCGGATCTCGAGCAGTACGCCAAGCGGGACAAGTACTGGGGCCGCGAGCTCAACGAGGGCGGCTTCAAGACGGCCCTGCACGACTTCTTCTACAACGGCTACCGGCTGCGCATTCGCGTCATCCGCAAGATCCTGCAGCGCCTGCTGCAGTTGCGCCGGGTGATTGAGAAGCAGTCCAGCTACAGGTTCTACTCCTGGTGAGTCGAAGATCTAAAAATGTATCCCTGAAGAGTAACTAACCCAGGGCTCTCTGCCTTTCCAGCTCCCTGCTCATCGTCTACGAGGGCTTCGAGGAGAACCCGATGGCGCATCCGCCGTCAATGGGTGTGGACGAGTGGCCCGAGGAGGCGCCCAGGTCGGCCACCGTGCCTGGCACCGTCTTTGACTATCATCCGGAGAACAGCATAGACGAGGACGAGGATCTGGAGGATGAGGAGGAGGACGAGGCGGGCCACGAGGCTGGCGATGAACTGGAACCGCACGACACCGACGAGGACCTGCATCTGGTGGCGGCCGCCGACAGTGGCAATGCCTCGGCCACCAACAGCAGCACAGGCGGCGATGCGTGCAACTACGACGCGGATGCCTCCAACGACTCCAGTTCCATGCTCAATCTGGCCACTAGGCGACACCTGCATAAGCGCGGCTTCGCGGAGGCAGCGGCGCGTGGTGTGAAGCAGACGGCCGCCAGTACCACCACCGATGAGGAGGACGAGGAGCAGCATCCGGCTGCCATGCCGCCGCCACGTAGCTGCGGTGTTACGGCCGCCAAGGCTGCTGCAGCGGCTGCCGCGGCAGCTGGACTGGCCGGCAAAGGCCAGGGCCAGGGCGCATTCATTCCAATCTCCGAAGAGACAGTATTCCTGGATCCAGAGCCGGCGCTGCCCAGCGTGACAACCACCTCATCGCCACATTCCGGTGACTCGTGGATGAACTACAGTAGCAACAGCAGCGACGACTTCTCCGGCCTGTCGGAGCAGATCAAGGCGGTGGCCAGTGGACGGCAGACGTGCAACAATAGCAGCGATGACGCCAGCTCCGACTACGAGAGCAGCATCATTGGGCCCACGGAGGCCATGTTCAAGCGCTACAAGTCGCAGCAGTCCGAGACCGCCTCCCCGCCCCTCACTGCCGGCAATTCGAGCGTCTCCAACGGCACCACCACCGTCCGCTCGCTGGTCTCGCCCGCCTCCTCCAGCGCCTCCTCCCTCAAGTCGGTCAAGTCGGGCGCCGTGAAGCGGCTGCGCTGCAAGGACGACGACGAGCAGACCGCCTCGCTCGGCGAGTGTGAGTCGCGCGAGGCCAAGAAGTCTACGATCACCTCGACTCCGGTCTCGGCCGTGTCCTCGCCGGCCAAGACTGCCGCCAGCGAGAGCATCGCCAGCCAGCAATCCCGGCTGTCCGGGCTGCTGCTGGACAACAACGAGCAGCAGCTGCGCAACTCGGCCCTGCTGCTGCAGCACAGCTCCAAGTCGCTGGACATGTCGGCGCCGCCCACCGATGACAGCCAGTGCTTCGTGGACGTGCGCCTCATCGACTTTGCCCACACGGCCTTTGTGCCGCGCAACGGCAGCATGCTGCCCACTCCCCCAGCTGCCCCAGTGCACCACGGACCCGACGGCGGCTTCCTCACCGGCCTGGACAGCCTCAATCGTCTGCTCAACGAGATTCTGGCCGAGGAGAGGATCTAAGATCTGAGAACGAGGGGAAAGAGTACAATTTGATTTCAGAAATACCTAAAAGTGCGTTGAAAATTATGAAAAACAAAAACTAATCTTTAGAAATTCGAAATGTGATTCAAAAGCAAACAAAACCTATTTAACAAGCCGGATATAATAGACCTTAAATGTTGTAACTTTTTAACTTTTAAACCAAACAACTCGTAACTTAAGTACAGTAAAGCAGCATTTGTGGAGGAAGGAAGGAGCCAGGATGGAGGATGAAGGAGAGTGTAACAATCGCTTCCAACAAAAGTAGATGAAACGTTAATAATAGATTGATAGATCCGCTTCCCAGCGGAACTAAGATTTAACCTATATATGTATGGTGAGACCTATTAATATTGTATTGAAGGCGGATCGGGCGTTTTTATACAATTTAGCCATTACAATACACTAAAAATACAAAAGGTATATGAGAAACAAATGAAAGTTGATGCAAAATGACAAAAGCGACAGCCAGAACGCAAGGATCAGTATTTCGTTGAATGTAAACTATGCTTAAAGTCTCTTAGCCCGTTTCCCTTTCCAATTTGTAGCGACGCTTCGGAAATCGTCAGAGTTTACTATATAATAAATATAACTGAAAACAAACAAACACAAACATTTTTAAGTTAATCGTTTAAAGTATGGAAAACGCTATTAATACATACATATATATTATATAGATCCTACAAATACAACAAATATTACTATTACTATATTGTGTAACTAGAGAATTAAATGGATAAACATTTTGATGTATATTTTCACTTACGCACGTTTCAAAAAAATTACAACAAATGTTCTACATACTTTAATGAAAATAAATAAACAAATGAATAATCATGTTTCGTTTTTATACCCTTTATTTACCCTTGCAGGGTATTCTAATTTTAGTCAGGAGCTTGCAACGCAGCAAAGGAGTGATTTCAGACTATAATATATAAGTATTTGCTCTAGCCATGTCCTTCTGCCCGATTATACGCAAAATAAATGCAATTATTGGGGGCTAGTGGTTAAACTGGAGTGCACTGACTCCACTCCACTTCTTTCTCGAGTTTCAGTGCATAAATATGGGCGGACATCATCACGGTGAACCCTACACGGTGCCGCATGCCTCCATCTGCAAGGAGGAGAATGTGTCCCAACTGCTGGGCCGCCAGGAACTGAAATAAAATGTATTATTAACTGTTATAAGTTATAATTTGGCCAACAACAACAAACTATTAACAAGAACAACAAATTTCGTTTCCAATTTTATGCAAATCGGCCTCAAATTGGCCGTTTCAGGATTTGGGGTAACAGGCGAACAGAAGCAGCAGAAAGCGAACTTCTGATCTGCGAAAACTGTTATAAAAACCCCTAGTTTCGAACCTTTTTAAGCGCAGACTCAAGTCATTTTTCTAGACCTTTCTATATATCGATAAGTCAGGCGATTGGGAACTATCGTCACTCGATATATCGACGAAACGGATGTGTTAAAACTATCGCCATCCGTTCATCCCTAAGGAAAATGCATATTTAGCACAATTTTACTGGCCAAAAAGGAAGAACCAAGGGATCACTGCAGTTCTAAGACACGCCCAAACCCATGATGACCATCAACCTGCCCGAGCGCTGCTACTGGGCCGACGCAGACTTCCCCGGGCTCCACTAGT
>JAEIIH010034022.1:0-13852 GCA_018904745.1 Drosophila orosa | reverse complement strand
GCTCTCTCTCCGAAACAATTCTTATGATCAAAACGGTCGACCTTTTTGCGGGAGCTCTGAATTAAATCGTATTATGAGTAGGTATTTTAGTCCACGGTATATTTTTGGTATATTTGTCATAATGCACTTTGTTGAGCCGGAAGGTATATTTAGTCTGCAACACTACAGCCACTCTGCGTGTGATTCACTTGAATATTTTAAAATAAAAGCTGCAAGCTCCCCCAAATTAGTTGATAACTTGCATTTAACAAACAAACAAATCTCGCTGATTACTGGTGATGTCACAGCTGCGCTCGAAAGTCATTACCCTCTACAAGCACGTAAGTTTTCCGGGTCGGCGGATTGCAGGAATTCCGGTTCCACGTGCGCCCCCACCCAAAAAACTGAGCCCACTCCCCCACCTGACATTGCGTAAACATTTTGCCTCTCAATTGCAGTTGCAGTATTTGGGCCGCGAATATCCCGGCCTAAACGGGCCGCAGAAGTTCCGCAAACAGATCCATGATGCCTTCATGAATCACAAGGATGAGCAGGACCCCAAGAAGATCGTCGCCCTGCTGGCCCAAGGCCGCTACCTGGCCAAGGAGGTGGAGGCGCTGTACTCCCTGAAGAAGTACCGCAGCGTGAAGCAGCGCTACAGCTACAATGACTAAGCGGGGCGGGCGAAACGGAGAGGGAGGCGTGGCAGCGATGCGGAAATCTGAATTCAAGGACTGACGGGGGACGAGGACTGGCGGAGAGAGAGGAATGTGAGAATATGATACGCGAATGCTTTGCTTGTCATACACAAAACAAAGCACCCACACATACTTATACATATATGCATATTCTTTTGCCAAAGCTAACAGAGTCCCAAGCACACACACACACGCAAAAAATACATAATAATAATTTCGAATGTCTTGTCAATGTCTAACTTAAAGTTGTTATTGAGGCAAACAAACAAAAAAAAAAAAAAGCGAAAAACGGACGTAGCAAAATAAACGAAGCAGTCATTGAATAACCAAAAAAAAAAAAAAAACAAGAAAAACGAAGTGAACATTAATTTAAGGCACTGGAAAAAAAGATATTCTCTTGTGAGGATTTATAACAGTACGAGATCTAACGGTTTGAGCAGCCTCCGAAAAAATATAACAGTTTGATCAGCGTGAGCAAATTAAGCCACTGAGTGCCCTTCGCTGATTTAAGACAAGTGAATTATGAAATATCTTAGGAATATTTGCATCTACTCAGTGTAAAGATCTTGAAAAAGAATATTTAAAATTATATCTAAGCCAGAAAGCTATAAACATTTGTGGTATGCCTTTGTTAATACATTTCCCTTATTTGTTTTAGGAAAATTAGAATGTTTTTTGCATTTAATTTCTGCTTAGTGACCTTGAAACGCGTCCGGCGGAAGGAGGCCTGGCCTGGCCGGTGCAGGTTTATCATCATCATGTGCTGCTATCTGTTCGCCTGTTTATTTCGGATATGTCGCCGCGATAAAAGTATCTATCAGATATCTGCCACGTCTGCCAACATCGCCGACGAGTGCGTTCGGCGCCGTTCCGCCGTCTCTTATTGACAATATTGCGTATTTAAATTCATCTGACCGTTGATCGTGGCCCCCGTATACATATTATATGCACATGTTCACGATTATAATCGTCCGTGTCCATGTCTTGGTGATAAACAACCCCAGACGCCGTCGAGTTGATTGAGCTTTTCGTTTTCCCGCTGACGAAAAACATGAAAGCTTCTATGCAATCGTAAAAAGAGTGAAATTCTGACAGAATATCAGCTATCAGGGGAGCTTGGCACTGATAAGGGGAGTGCAATGATGTCAATGCGAAAAAGCGCAAGCTCATTGCGAGTAGTTTTCTGGAATTCTCGCCTGATAAGCCCCATTGGGTATTTTTAAATTGACGTAGGCTTAGTTTGTCTTCTATTTCGTTCTAGATTGTAGACTGGGGATTATCACTTTATTACTTTCCAAGAATATAAAAATTCTAATTAAACTGCTTGCGGGGATATGTCTAACTTTACTATTAATTTGAATATTAATTAGATAACGTTTATATATATTTGCAATTAAAATAAAATTATTTTTTTTATAGGTAATTTATTTGCGAGTCAATTAATTATTGTACTTGTTATACTGTAGTTTAGTACCTTGACCAATAGTGTAGAAAACAAAATGATAATTTACTTTTGTACAAAAAGTGTCTTTAAAAAACCGACTTTCGATTGAAGTAAAAATTTTACAAAGCTCCTAATTATATTAAGAAAAACACCTGACAAGTTTATTAGCTCTTATTTTCCATAAAATAAATTTCCATATAAGCTTTATATTACAAAAGCTCGAGAAGTTGATTAATTGCTAAGAGTTCTTTGAATCAATGGTTAAATTAATTTAAACGAATCAATTGATTACACAGGCCGACAAAAATTAACTTTTCCGAGGGTTTTTGATGCGTTGGACTCGAGTCAGACCTCAAAAATTGCTTCTACGTCAGGTTTTTGAGATATTTTAAGCTAAAAGTGAACAAAATGAGTTTTTTGGGTATATTTTGAGGTGCTCTAACTTCAATATGTATATTTTTCTGGAGTTGATTGGTACGGCTTCTTTGAGTACTGTTTTTGTCACTCAAAATCATATTTTAAAATTAAAATTCAAATTGAGAGCAGATAGAAAATCATCTGAAAAGTATGTTCTGTTCTTGGTTCTGAAATGCTGTCGGCCTGTGTTATATGTACATAGGGACAGGCAACAAAAGAAAGCTATATGTGCATTATTTACAAGCTCAGTCACTTCAACCCACTGGCTATTTAAATATGAACTCTGACGGCAGCGTAGTCAAGCTTATCATTTAAAGGTGTAGACACAAATCGGGCCATTCAAGTATAAGAATATATTTAATATTGCATTTATCAATGGAAATCAACATTTAATTGCACATTCCTAAGTACTTAAACATTCTACTAAGTATCATTTGGAAATTACACTTAATATTTAAGGCCTACATTTAATCTATAAAGTACAAATTAAATACTAACTACTCATCATCAAATGGTATCAATCTTAATTAATAAACACTTTGAGCTTCTTGAATAACTTAAGAATAGATAAACAAACAACTCGGGACAAGTGTATTTGGAAACCCTTGGAAGTAGTTGTGAGGTGCAGGGAGGTATTCACTATTAAATTAATATTCGCATTGAAATGCACTTAACCATACAAATTCTAGCCTAAAATCACAATCTTTTCCAGTGGAAAGCGTTATGGTGGCGACTTGGAAATAAAGAGAGCAATAGTTTAGAATCAGCCGAACTCAAAGCCGAGCACATCATCCAGTCCGTAGTCGAAGAGGCGGAAGTCCTCCTCGTAAATCTCGTACAGCTTGCGTATGGCACCGATGGGCAGGGGATCGAAGTAGGTGCGCAGATTCGCCCGCGTGCTCGATGGCTTGTGGCCAGTGGGGAATGTCAAGTTGTTGGCTCCAGCTAGGTACAGTGCCAGGGCAGAATCATCCAGCAGGGTGTCGTATTTGCCTGTTGCAAAATAATAACATTAATAAACGGATTCTCAGGGTTTTAAGCTGCATTTATTTATAACTCACCAACAACGTTGTATTTCATTACACAAGGATTGCACAGCTTGGATATTACCTCCCAATGCTCGTTGTAATCCGACTGATTGGCTCGACTCAGTTCTGGAGTTAGCAAATATTGGACAAACTCCCCGAAGCTGACATCGTCGCCGTTCTCCAGGGAATCGTTACTGGCTCCCGCCCGCAGTTCCTTCACTATCTGGCGACCCACTCGCGACTGGAAGTAGCGAGCACTGGGGGAATCCCCCTCCAACTTATTCCTGTAAGCGGAGAGTAACCGCTCGAAGGGATGTCGCACGAGTATAAAGCGCGTATAATCCTCGCTAAGCACCTGCTGCTGCTCCGCCTCACTTAAATCGTAGAGTTTACTAAACATGCCCACCGAGTGGGCCAAGGAGCCTGGTATCAGTAGAGGATCCGTGCCATTGCGCCACTTGCCCGTGAGCATCATCAGCACTCGCTTCCAGTTCGTGCAGGCAACCTGAAAGCAGAGAGATATTCCAATTTTGTTTAGTTGAACAATACACTATTCATCTGCCAATTAAACCAAATAAACAAGAGAAATAATTCCAAAAAATAATCTAAAGTTTATATTTTCAAATATCTCAGCCAGAAGGTCGAGTCTTCTTCCCAGGAATGATGTATTTTGTGCGGTTCTCGGGTGAATCATCCAACCCTTGAGCATTTCACAAGCAAGCATAATTTTTAGGGAACCACCGATAAGCAGGAAACTATCAGGCATTTTTTCTTTGAAGTGTACATGAGTGGTTTGGGTAGAGATAGGCGTACACTCATTTCCAAACTATTCTAACCATATCTGATCACATTCTGGAGTAGTTTTTAAACGTAGTAATTATAATATAATAAAATCGGGATAAAACCGGTTGAAAAGACTCTTTTGTAAAGAAATTCAAGCTGCTCTGTAACATGAGCTCTGTGATATCTTGGTCAAGTAACGAACAACAAGTGACCCGACAAAGCAAACGACTTTTTTATTGTTTTTTATTTTTTGCGCTTCCAAGAGGAGGTTAATCGTTTAATGAAATCTCTTCGAAGACCTCGTTTTTATACGAGCTGAATTACTTTGGCTTTAATTGTCAAGTGCAATAAATTATAATTTTCGCCAAAAGAAAAAATAAAGAGAAAAAGATCTTGCCGGAGAAGGTTTCCCAGCTACAAAAGCATTGGGCAATAAGTCAAGTCGTTCAAGTCAACCAACAACGTCGAGGCACAACAACAAATAAAGGGGAAAACTATACACATTAGTATCCAAGTCTTAGTACATATGTATAAACATTTAGTTGGGCGGGCAATGTCGAGCGCAATTACATTACAAAAACAAACAATACGTTCCTTATGTGGAAGAGGGATTCAGGTGGAGAAATATACGTAAAGATCATAGGCAAGGTTGAAAAGTAAAACGAATGATTTTCAAACAAACCAGGTGTACTATTTGTATCAGTTTCAAGACTGGTACTGGGCCAGTCTACTAATCATTACTGACTTTCTGTTTAAATAACATTCAATTCAATGACTATGTAGCAATAATACAAACATTTCCCTTCCATTCATTCGATCAACTGAGAACTGAGAGTGAGTGTGCTCCTACTTTTAAATGTTTACACAACTTTCAGTACTTGAGTTTGTGTCAATATGTCGGAGGAAAGTAACAGAAAATGTTTAGGAGGCTTGATTACATGTCAGATGAATATACACAGAGATGCCACAGAAATTGATGTGGATTTTAAAGAAAGAAAGAACAATTGACTCTACAAATGTTGCCTATTTTAAATATATTTTAAATCCCTGATAAACTCAATAATTTATCTGTTACCGCGCCAGTTCAAAGGTCTTGCTTGAAACACTCTCGATACGTAATCTGCAACTTAACGCAATTTCTTTATGGCCATTAAGGCAACACGCGATGGCCGCATAAAATTTCCGACTAGTGTGCGGCGAGCCCCCCACTTAATGGGGCAGGCACTTCAAGGGGCTATTGGCCAAGGGTAAACATAAACAATTTACGACTTCATGGAAGAACGGGTTGGGAAAATGTTAAACTAGCGAATGGGAATGCGAAAGTCACAATTGAAATTTGTAGCCACTAGCTGTAACACTGACCCCTCCTCAGCTGATTGAGGAAATCGAAACCAGTTACGCCCATGTACGGTGATAGTCATTGAAGAAATGCCAACCGATAGCAGGGAACGTGAGTTGAGTCGAGGCACTCAGGTGGCATGTTCTAACGACACGCCTCCTAATGTCAAGTGATATATACCCATTGTCATTGTGCGTCTAACTCTGAAAGTGACACTTATTATAATTTATTATAGGTATAGTTAGGCTTACAAGATGAGAGAAACTTAACAAGGAACTGTATTTACCAAATATAATACATTTAAATAAATACAAGACTTGAGAAATCTTAATACAAAGAATAATGAATTAATAAAGTATTAATTCAAAGTAATCTTTTGAAAATCCATTGATACCATATTGGAACAACCCTAAACAAATATTTCTACGTCAAAAAATGAACTAATTAATTGTAATTTAACACTAACTCTAGTCTACCTCGACAAACCTTCTTGTATAACTGATAAATCAGAACGAATTCCCCTGAGCTATGCCATATCAACCACTGTCACTCAGTTTCCTCGAATTACCGAAATGAAGTGGCGAAAAGTAAAGGTTCAAAGGGCAACGGCAACATGAAACACCAGCTATTTCTGTCCACACTTCACATAAGTACGTAAATATGTATGTCTCACACCTCGGCAGCCGGCACATGGCAATCTAATCTCATAGTTTTGGTTTAATGTTTTCCAATACCTCATTGGCTTGATAAGGGAAAACTGTAAAGGCCATTTCCTCCAGCTGATTTTAACTCAATTTCCTAATCCAATTAGGCAAATGAATAAGGGGGGTTCGTCAGGTGATTCCAATATTAATTAAATTTAATGAGATTATCTATTGCTACGCACGTCACAGAATAATCTTTTTCTAATGAAAAAATATATATATTTAAATGAAGCTTATCAATAGGAGCATTTAAAGCAAAAACAACGACACTTTAAGACTTTGGCCTTTGACTTGGACATACCAGATTTATGCACAAATAAAGCTGCTTAGAAATGGTAAACAAATTAGCATTTTCACTCAAGTAATAGCCTATAATTGCTGCCCATTTACCGGAGATTGCATTTGTTGCTCGTTGTAGAATTCCTTTTGTTGTAATTGATCGTTTAAAATGAGTGAAATCAGCACTTGTAGCTGACCTGGACTCTACTTTCCGATAAGCCAGAAGTGACTTGAGCTTAGGCTATCAAATGCGCTTGTAAAAACCCATTATAAATCTAGTTTAAGTGTCAATTGAAATCGGATTCTTTTGCTGAGGATTGTATTTTAAAATATTGCCCAGAAATTAGTACAAGTCGATCGATGGCAACGCTGCCACAAGCCGCAAGATCAACAAAAACACGTGATAATAGCGGGGAAAACAAGTTTCTATAAACAAAAAGCAGAGGCAGAATGTGAAAACTGAATGACAGATGCCGGTTTTTGACTAATGTTCCGATTATTTTTTTGGGACAACACATGGCAAGCGCTAAGAAAATATGCTTATTCGGGTTACTTTCTGATTAATTAGAAAAACAAAGGATATAATTCAAAATATTTAACTAATACAAAGCAGAAATAAAGGTATAGCTTTCCGAGATCAAAAATTCTGTCAGTTTCCGTTGAATATGCTTGCTTAAACTGCCGACTCAGCATTTGAGTAGAATACTTTAACGTTTTTGCTGACTTGACACAAGATTTGATCCGTACCTTGGGCACATAGCAGTAGAGGAGCTTGTGCTCCCTGTCCACAATCATGTGGTCCATCTGCAGCTCGCTGAGATCCTCCAGCGTTTGCGTATTCTCTCCCAGCAGCTCGCATTGCCTCTGCATGTACTCCTGCCGCTGGATATTGATCGTTTGGGTCAGCTCCAGGCTGCGGCGTGTGATTTTGACATTGTTGTTGTTGCCATCCTCGAACGGCAGGCCGTTGACGACGGAGAGAGTTGAGGCCAGGAGCTGCAATCCCAGTGAAATGCAAAGCGAAAGCCAAACCAGTCGATCCATAATGCACTGGCCTCGATCTCGATTGTCCGCGGATTGCTGCCCGACTTTCCAAACGGTTGGTTAAAGCTCGAGGAAGTCACTATCACTATCATTGACGCGGCGGCATTAGCTTTGTCGCTGGCGCCCAAAATACTTGACGCGATGCACAAACTTCAGGGTGGCCGCGTTCTCAATGCCCAGCTCCTTTAATGTGGCCCTGCCGCTGGATCTGCGGTCGTCGATCGGCTGATTGGTGTCCACGTTGAGCAGGCCAAAGCAGCGCCATAGAAATCGCCACGAGACGAATGCGCGATGATCGTGCCCGTTGCGCTGAGCGGAGTGAACTAACTCGCCGGTGGAGCTGGCCATAGCCACAACTGGTTGCCGTCTCTGCCGCCAATCTTCGTGCCGCGACTCGTCTTCGGCAATTCCCCGACGCCTGAGACGCTCTTCGTGCCGTTCGCGTTGCTTGCGCCTGTGCTGTGCTCGAGAGATCAAACCGATTGCCCTCTTCAGCTGGGCAATCGTCGGCTCACTTTGGTGGAGCTGCAAAAAAAAATTCAGAAAGAAACACAGAGAATCAAACGAAAATGTGGTTTGAGAAGAAGGGTTTATGAAGCGGCCACGGGGCGGGGCAGACAGTCCATTAGAGGGAAGTTTAACCTTGAAATTGAATCAGAAAAGGGAAATGCCAAGAGCAAGACAGCAAAGCGAACAAGTCTCTGGAGATGGAGATGTCAAAGAAATGGATTTATGTTAGATCAGCCCTTAAGGAACTCCTCCTGAATGCTTCTTGCTTTGCTCCTCCAGCTCGCAAAGCAGAATCGCATAAATTCATTCGAATAAAGCACTAACCTAGAAATATTTCAAAGTTCCTTGCGTGAGCATTCAAAATTCTAATGTTGAAGAATCTAGTTGGGAAGAAATTTTAACTATGAGACCTTTTACTCGCTTATATGGCTGCCTAATTAGGAATGCAGACAAGCTGGTTCCCGCAATTATGCAGCCACTGTGGCTGTCGCCCACGGGTAAGGATTGTCTCTGCCAGGACAGCTCTTACTCTACATCTCTGTATCCCCTTAGGTCCACGCACAGTCTTCTTTTGGGGTCCTGTGGTAAAGTGGGTGCGTCTTCCGCTAGGTTATCTACTAGTTCTTTTTTAAATCTTAATGTTAACCCCTTCTCAGTGCGTTGTCCTGGCCGGATTGGGTGATGTCCTCAATCGTCCCGCTCATCTGGTATCCAAGAGACAAAGTCTGGTCTTGGCTTTCAGCGGGGCTTTGTGGTCACGCTGGTCGATGGTCATTCGGCCAAAGAACCACAGCTTCATGCTTTGCAACGCTGTTCTGTCCGCGTCCCAGTGCCTCCTCCTTTGGCGGAGTATGAACTGCAGCCTGGACTCGGAGTGGAAAAACTGGCGGAAATCCCAAGAAGATCAATTCAGTTACCCCGATTTACCATATTAACTTTCCAAGATTAAAACATATCTTTACAGAGACAACGAATAATTAATGGAAGCCGAGTGTAAGCTAGGAAATATACTGACCACCACGGTGAGAGTGCTGAGTCCATCCCGCTGCACGTGGACCGTTGTGGCCTGTCCCTCGGCGATGGCTATCTGGAAATATGAAATTGATACTTTTGTATAATAAAAACCAGTGTGCAATACCGCGTAACGGGAACGAGAACGTAGTTCTTCCTAATAATCAATTTTCACCAATTAGCACGTAGGCAGTAGGTCAGTAGCAGTCAATATCGGTGACGAAAGCATTGCCAGAACGATGCCCCGCAATGTGATAATTGCACTTAGTTGCTGGTGTGGAGATTGTAGGTGTAGACTTGACGTATTTTGCATTTCTTGGATGCTGATCTACTTTTGTCAATCAGCATTAGCAAATTAATCTTGCTGGTCTTTTGTAATGCAGATTATTGGCTTTTCTAAGAATTAAGAAGACAGGCTTTCTAAATTATTTAATACAAAAGTTTAGATTTTATATTTTTTAATTTCTTTGTAACTTTTGGTGGAATCTCAACTACACTTTTGCAAATTTTTCTTTTTCTAATATTTGCTCTTCAATTATTTACATTCTTTGAATAGAATTGAACTTAAAAATGGTGAAGAATTCATTTTTAATGAGCTTCAGTGAAGCAGTTTGGTGCGCAAGGTCACTCTAGGTGCTCTTCGTCACTACGTGGGACGCACATCCGCAGAAAAGTTTTATTTCAATATAACAAATATTTTTCTGTGCTAACTGTTATAAAGATAAACAAACCAGCTTCAAGGACGCCTCGTGTTGTCCTTCTGGAATAACGCCTTACCTCTCCCATCAGCTCGGTGGGCGTAATATCGTGCGGAATATCCGAGAGCGTTTCGCAGCTCTCCAGGATGCATCGCAGTTCCTGCGAGGTGCTGGCCAGCATGGCATTGTGCTCCGATCGATCAAAGTCATTGCGCTGGCGGCGGGGAGTAGTGGACAGCTCTCGGGGTATCCTTTTCCGCTCCTTTCGCCTGCCCAAAATCTTTTCGTTTCGATTTCGGGCCTCCCGCACCGCTTTCTTTCGCAGATTCAGCGGCATTTCCTGCAGTTTTTTGTAGGTCAGTGCAGACTTAGCAGCCCTGTGGGGCGAGCGGTCTCTTCGGCAGCGCTTGTCCATTATATTTTTTATCTTAGTTAAGTTTTAAGTTAAGTTTACTTGTTTATTATTATTGTTTTCTTGTTTATTTTTTCCCTTCTAAAAGTCCAGTGTGGCCGCCAATAATTACGGCCATAAAGAGGAAAAGCGGCATAAGAAATGTGGCCACACTTAATAGGCTCATGGCGCTGCCAGACATTGCGTTGCCCCCGTTAAGCGGTGTTACCAGACTAACTGAATTTCAAAATTAAGTAACTGAAAGAAAGCAAATTTTTACAACACATAAAATACGTCTTAGCCTTTCCGTTCACATCAAAATTTAACGTATTTTAACAATAAATCAGAAATTTACAGTTCTTAAGAAGAATGTCAAGAGGAACAGGACCTTTGTCGAAACTCTACAATGGGATTATTACATTTGTGGATCATTTCGTCCCACGCTCATTGGAACCGTTTTGGACTTCGCCAGTTGGTCTGTAGGCATATTTGTTTAATTTAATAAAGAAAATAACGTATTTTACAGGTCCTCAAACCGTATTCTTTTGGGGTCCGTTTATAAAATGGGTAAGTGCATTCAATTGGTTATATATTACATATATCTGATGTGATTGTTTGCAGGCCATGGTGGTAGGCGGGCTCGGCGACACTATTAATCGGCCTGCCCAGAACATCTCGCTGAACCAGTGCATGTCCTTGGCAGGCGCGAGTTTAATTTACACCCGCTACTCGATGGTAATAATACCAAAGAACTACTCCATGCTCTCCGTCAACGCAGTCATCGTCATCATCCAGGGATTCCTGATAGCCAAGCACCTCAAGTGGCGCAGCGAGAACACCATTGACACGGAGTACAATCATTCTATATTTACGTTCCAATGGGGGGACGACGATTGGTAATGTGCGGAAGGATTTTCTAAAATATATTTTCTAAGTAAAAATAAAGCATTCAAAATATAATATAAGCCTTCGTTTACCTTTGCCTTTTCTTTCATGTCAAAATTTAACTTCCTTCAACATTCAACATTTGTTATAAATTTGCAGTTTTTATGAAAAATGTCAAAAGGATCGGGACCTTTGTCGAAACTGTACAATGTGGTCATTAACTCTGTAGATCCTTTAGTCCCACAGTCAATACAACCGTTTTGGTCTTCTCCAGCTGGTCTGTAGGTTTATTTGGTGAATTTAATAAAGGAACTGACTTATTTTTACAGGTCCTCGAACCGTATTCTTTTGGGCGCCGCTCTTCAAATGGGTAAGGGCATCATAACTCTTATTATATGGCTCATAAAGTTAATAAAGAAGACACAATCTAATGCGATTACTTGTCACCAGGGACTGGTGGTTGCGGGGCTCGGCGACACTTTGACTCGGCCCGCCCAGAACATCTCGCTGAACCAGTGCGTGTCCCTACTGGCCACTGGTCTGATTTGGTCCCGATACTCGATGGTAATAACGCCAAAGAACTACAGCCTGCTCTCCGTCAACATAGCCGTCTTCATCATCCAGAGCTTCCTGATTGGGAAGCACTTAAAGTGGCGCAGCGAGGGTGCCAAACACGCGGTGTACAATCATTCGCATTATTCGATCCATTCGAAGGATGATTGGTAACCAGCGGAGGGATCCTTTAAAATGCAAAATTTAAGTGTATTACCAAGGTCAGATTTATTGAAAATTTCTAACAACACTTTAAGTATTCCTATACACATCCATCTTCTTTATGGTATTCAAGATCCAGTTGGCATAGTTAGGTACATATGTGTACGCCCCAGTCCCCAAGCAGAAGGGGTCGCCGAAACTAACTATTCCCAATTGCAGGTAGCGGCTCTGTTTGGAGTCGGGTTCGACCTCGGTTACTAGCGGGCCGCCTGAGTCGCCGCCACAGGCGTCCGTTCCTGTGGTGGATCCAGCGCAGAACTGGTTGTCAGTTAGGCTTCTAAGAAACTGATTTTCACATCGGATGTTCGGGAAGTGAGTCAGATTCGTGGTCTGAAGTACATGGGACTCAGAACCCTGGTATACAGTCAGGCCCCAACCGAAAGCCTGGTACACATTCCTTACGGGCGCAATCTCAGGATATAAAAGCAGGCAGATCGGCTGAATGTGTACTGCAAAAAGCATTTAGTTTAATACGTTTGCAAGCCATGTCGTGGTGATAACCTACCATTAAATATGATGTTTCTGTTTAATTTAATCAGTGCTATGTCATTAACTTTTTCAGCACCATTCCATTCCCCATGGTATCCGATGAGGGCAATACCAAAGTCCTGATGACTGGGCATGCACACCATTCCCACGCAGTCGGGGTTACTCCTATTATCGTACTCGCCCAGACGCACCGTCCTGCATCAAAGAAAGGTTATTAATAAGTCTTCGTTAAAGGGAATGCTACCTACATGTTTTTAAACACACAGTGTGCGGCCGTAAGGATGTATCCTGGAAACAAAACGGGGAATATCAATCTTAAAACGCGGCACAAGTTTCACTTTAAAATACAGACTTTGGTTGACGATCGAGCCGCCACAAATATACGCATTGTTTCTCATCAAGTAAGCCATAAAAGGCGCCGATCCCAATGGAGCATCTCTGCCGTCCGTGATCCTACTTGTTGAGTCATATAGTCCACAATTGGGGTACAGGAATTGGGAATTGGTTCCCTGCTGAAGGACGAGGCAGACTCCGATGAGAAAACCGAGCCTTTTCGAAGTCATTTTGACCGTGGTCCGCGATCACTGAACAACTAAACACATTGCAACATCGACTACGTTTTTAAATGTTAATTCTAGAGCTCTTATCAGTAAAAAAGTCTAATAACACATTTCATGGAATTTTCTGCAGCTCAATACGATTTTTTAATGGATTTCATTAAATATTTAGACTCATTGTTTCGATTTTATTTGTGCTTTTGCACTCATTTTACTCTGAAAAATTCTTAAGAACATTGTTGGCTTTGATTCGTTTTGTACTGGACCCTACTTGCTACTTCTCAATATAATTTAAATTGACTCTGTCATGCAGTCGCAAGAATGTCCAAAAGGTCAGAGAGATATCACTTTTAATTCTCAGAAGTTGCCGTCTCCGATCCCATATATTTGATAATCGCCACTAAGTGAGAAGATTTTCCCAAATAAATTTGCTGTTTTTCCTTTTGCATTTCTACAACATATATTTATATATTTTCCTTTATATTTTATGACGAACAGAATATAAGGTTCAGCGATAGATTATATTCTTGAAAGAGCAGTTCGAATTTAGCCTCTTCCGGTTCCGGTTCCGGTTCTCTCTAAATGTGGAGAACGTTGTTATGACGCTAGCGAGGAGTGCCATATTTCTGGTCTATAATCCGCATATTATCAAAGATCCAGGCACCGTAGTTTGGAACGTATGTGTACGCTCCAGCACCAGTGCAACGTCGGTTGCCGTAGCTCACTATTCCCAACTGCACAAATCGGTCCTTTCCGTCGTTCGTGGTGATCTCGGTTACCAGCGGACTGCCAGAGTCGCCGCCGCAAGTGTCCGTTTTCTCT